>JASAMX010011768.1:0-28389 GCA_030248175.1 Microlaimidae sp. YZB2_3
TCTGTTGCTGTTCTTCGTTCAGTTACGTATTGCTAGGAGGGAGTCCGAAACTTTTAGGCTGAGGTGGACCCCACCTTACCCCCACCTGTGCTTATGTATGGTCATTTATATTGTTTAGTAAATAAATAATGAAGTAAAAAAGGTAGAAAAATATCTGGTGAGACAATAGTAGTTCAAGTTTAAATCAAAATTGTTGTTAGAAAATCTATGTATTCCTCAATGGGTTGTTTTAGTTTTTACAATTCAAAATAAATATCTTACCAAACTGATCTTAAAATATTTAAAACATTTTTTCTTATCGGATCAAGATTACAGATAAATTATTTGAAGAAACGCGAAAAATGATATTGTTAAACGAAGAAAATCAATAAACATACTATATTTTAAAAATCAAAACCAGACCTGTAGGGTCTGGAAATGCCCCCCCGTTTTATTGAATTTTCCCCCCGATTTGCCTTCCCCCACCAAAAATGAAAAAGTACCCTAAAATTATGACGTCATTTTTAACCTATGATGTAACGCCAGTCATCGCGAATTTTTTTGCAGTTTATAGCCTATTTCAATGTATTTTAAGCCATTTTAAACCTATTTTTACCTTATTTTCGCTTTTTTTGTCCCTTTTCTCTTTCCCTTTCTTTTTTTCTCTTTTTTTCCTCTTTTTTCTCTTTTTTTTCTTTCCCACCTGCTTGCCCCCCCCCGTTTTGGCCGTGCCCTTCCGATAACTGACTCCCGGGGAGGCGGCTTGCACAGGTCTGCAAAACAAATTAAAAATGCTCATAAAACTTATCAATAACATGCAGCCCAGGGGGGAGGCTGCCCCCCCAAATCCGGTGGAGCCGGATTTTTTTTCTTAAAGGGGGAGGGCCTCTATGTTTTTCTATATTTGGGAGAGAAAAAATTTTTTCTTTAATAATAATACAGAAACCGTCTTGAGGCCTACCAAAAACAAATTAATAGTAAAAAAAAAAAAAAAATTTACCCCCATTGCAGGTAATTTAACTTAACGTTCTATCTTAGTTTTTTGATTTCAAATCGGTTATGCCGCTCAATAATTAAAGCATACATATTAAATAAAACTACTATAAACACTATTAACCTTTTATTAACGTTTTAAATAGGGTAGTGCATTTAATTTCGGCACTTTTCCAAATTGGGCATTTTTGATTTTGGACTATATCTTTGGTAATCCTAACGGAATACGACGTTTGATAGCTCAAATGAGAGCTAATTATGTAGATGACTGTCGTGAGCTTTTTATTTGTTATGTTATGGTATTTACATGTGAAATTGTTTGATTTATAAAAAATAAAATTGTTACTCGTTTTTAGAACATGGGCATTTCATTATTACGCAATAAATTGGTTTAAAAACTAAACTGTCCTGGTAAACTTTAGTCTATTTTCCGCATTTTTAGTTCCCGTGGTTCTACGTTGCGTCTGTGGTGAGCAATCGTTATGAAATAAAATAGTGTAATTTCGGCACACCTATTGCTGTAGCTAAAAACGGGTTGAATTAAGTGGTCGGGTGTTAAATTGTAGTTGTAAAAGGTTAAAAGACAACGTTGAAATGTGTAGGGGTCATAGCACTGTACTTAAACTCGATTAAGGGTTTTTTTTAAAAGTGCCGAAATTAAATGAACTTTTTTCCCAAATTTTGCTAATTTTGATGCCATTTGGCATTTTAGCTGTAACTTTTTGCCAGTTACACGTTGAACAACAAGTAGAAGCTTAAATTAAGGAAAATTGTCTGGAGATAACGATAGGTTTTTAAATTTTTGAAATTGATGATTTTTTGACTGAGAAACAATCGATTGTTTGTAAAGTGCCAAAATTAAATGCATACATTTAATTTCTGCAATTTTCCATTTTTTTAAAAACTGATTTGATTGAGTAAAAAAAACTACTTTCGTACTGTGAAACTTTTGTGACGCAACGCAGTATCGTGAAAGCTTCAAAATGAGCTATCAAAATGAAAATCGGGCCATGCAGTGAAAAGTTACATCGGAAGAACAAAAAAGTGCCGAAATTAAATGCACTACCCTACATGTTTTAAATAAAAAGGGATAAAAAAAACTTAGATTTTGTAATAAATATCACCTGGAATTAAAATTTCTGTATATTTTAGCGCCTTACATTAAAAATTTTCTCCCTTGGAGGGCAGAATGCCCTCCGAACCCCTGACAAGGGGCTCTTCCCCTTGACCCCGCTGGGAGTTCTTGCTCCCCAAACCCCCTTCAGGGTTAATATTCCTCCCCCAGACCGCCCGCGCCCCCGAAATGAAATCCTGGGCACACCACTGATAAACATGTGATTATAAAAAATTTAAAATTATTAGTACTGAGAAAAAAAATCTCTAAATTTTACTTTTAATTTTAAACTTCCCGTTGCAACACTGTTTTCTACAGAATTTTAAAATTTAATAAATCTTAATGAAGAGGAAAACTTCCTACAATTTATTTGACATTTCTCAACATGACAAAATTTAAATTGTGTCATCGTAAACTATATTTTGATGATTAAAAACAAAAATAATTTTTAAACGAAGATATAATTTAAAAAGGCGATTCCCATAGTTTTGGTAAGGAATATGACACATTTTATTGTCATAGGTGAGTAGCCTTTTGGTTTTTTTGAAGGGTGGGGTGGAGCTGGAACATACGAAAAAAAATTTTCGTGGTTGTTGGCGGTTGAAAATTTTAGAGAGATTTCTTTAAGACCCTATTTTCAGCCTTACAAGTACTGGGACCCGGGAATTGTTAAATTATAGTCCGGATGACGTGTGGTGTCCGGGAAAATCTAATCTTAACCATAGGTGGGCAGCCTCTCGGATTTTGGGGGTATAAGGGGGGGGGTCAAATTTTAGGAGGGGGGTGTCTGGCAAGACCCAAATTTTGAGGGGGTGTACCCAATATTTCCGCGCTGCCTTAAAATGGGCTTAAAACGCGTAAAAAACGTAAAACAAGCTTATAAATGCTTTAAAACTGTGTAAAATTAAAATAAGACCTTATTGCAAATTATAAATTTTATTTTTTAATACTTTTAATAATAATGTGTTTATATATATGCTTATAATTAGATTAGAAATCATAGTTTTTTAATAATTACGTAATAATAGAATAGTAATTTTATTGTCTTGGTTATAAATTTTAGTATCACAAACTTTTAAATTCATAATCTTATATTTAATTAAAGATTATAATACATGGGCGTAGCCAGAGGGGTCTAGACCCCCTTTTGGGTCGGCAAAGAGAAAAATTTGGAGTTAGACTCCCCATTTTGGGTCAAAAATTTGGGGGTCTAGAATGACCATTTTTAAAAAATTTTCTCGCGTTTCGCTCAGCGCTCCATTAATTACATAGTCTTCACTTGCAAATTTGGATTACTTTGTTTTGTAATCTTGGCATGACCACGCTAGCTGCTAGACCCACCCCATTCTTAATGTTTTCATTGATCTCCACTTCCAAATTTGTGTTACTTTGTTTTTTAATCTTGATACGACCACGCTGAACCCCCCTTTAGATTATTATATAGTGGTATTAAAAATTTAATGGTTAGAAGTAATTTTAAAAACATTTTCTGGTACTTTGCATTGCTCAGCTGTAATTCAATGTACTCATTTTTTAGTTGTAATGTTTTGGAAATCGAAAATTTTAAGGTATCAAATTGTTTGTAAAATTTTTTTTTTGTTTTATACACTTATTTTTATTGAATAATAGGAAAAAATAAAGTATAATGACATAAACAAGGTAATAAACGCAAAGCGCGGAAAATTTTTTTAGTCATTTTATAACGCTTAAAAATTTTTCTCCGGGAAGCGAATTTGGGGGGGGGGTGTCCCCGGGTACCCCAAATTTAGGGGGGGGGTCCCCGGGTACCCCAAATTTAAGGGGGGGGGGGGTGTCAGCAAAATCCGAAATTTCGGGGGTATAACCCTCCCCCAACTCCCCTGCCCACCTATGTCTCAAACTGTGTTTTTATTTTTCAGAAGCTATAATTTTATAGAGTTTTTCCCTAACCCCCACTTTTCCAAAAAAAAATTACAGCCGCAATCAGCTGCAAAATCGAAATCTATATTTTTAGCGTTTTTAGAACTGAACCTCAAAACTTTTAGGGGTTTGTAGGCATTTTCAAAATTTTTTAAGGGAAGAGCATAAATAAGTAAGTCTGACACTAAGTTTGATTTCCTGTTCACTTATGTTTATGATTTTCAACCATAAAATGTTAAACTGTAAACAAACACAGACGACAAACGAACAAACCGTGTCATATTTATATTACATTAGAATTAAAATTTGTTGCTTACTGTCCCAATCCATTTTGTATTCACTTTCAAAAAAATAGTGGCAATATTCATGAGCAGTAACTCCTTTTACCATATGCACAGCCTTTAAAGGGTCACAAATCATCCCTTAAAATTAAAAAATAAATCATTGATAGAATAAAATTACAACATAATAACAAATATTAATTCTATATTCAATGCTTAAAATTGACACATAATATGGATGGATAGATGTTTATTTTTGCAGTAGTTAACTGTATCTGGAGTAATCCAATATGTTTATTAAAATTGTTTTGTTATTATGTTTTATC
This sequence comes from Microlaimidae sp. YZB2_3, assembly GCA_030248175.1. Classification (NCBI taxonomy): domain Eukaryota; kingdom Metazoa; phylum Nematoda; class Chromadorea; order Desmodorida; family Microlaimidae; species Microlaimidae sp. YZB2_3. The sequence continues at coordinate 4,593 of JASAMX010011768.1, forward strand.
TGTTTAGCAGTCTTTGTGCTGCACCCTGGTTAATTCCAGGATGTTTATTTGTTTATTTTTGCATCTGCATCTGGAGTAATCCAGTATGTTTATTAAAATTGTTTTGTTATTATGTTTTATCTGTTTAGCAGTCTTTGTGCTGCACCCTGGTTAATTCCAGGATGTTTATTTGTTTATTTTTGCAGTAGTTAACTGCATCTGCATCTGGAGTAATCCAATATGTTTATTAAAATTGTTTTGTTATTATGTTTTGTCTGCTTAGCAGTCTTTGTGCTGTACCTGGTTAATTCCAGGATGTTTATATTTGCAGTAGTTAACTGCATCTGGAGTAATCCAGAATGCTGAATAAATTTGGTTTTTTATTATAGTTTTATCTGTTTAGCACTTTTTGTACTGCATCTGGTTAACCCCAGGATGTTTTTGCTTGCACAGTCTTTGTGCTGCACCTGATCCCGTAGTACTAAGGGAGCCGTTGGGACTCTTACAATACATAATATTCACGGCAACTGTTGGTAAGCTCAATACATATATTTTTCGATGATGTATTGTCAATGAATTTTTTGGGATAAAAAATTACATGCCAAATCATCAATACCCAGAAGGTGCGTCTTTCCGCTTGAAAATTTTAGTTTTGTGGGGAAATTTATTCTTCCCCATTCATCTATCTAACCATATACCTTTCTCGGTGATTTTTTGTTGTATCATTTATTTCAAAAACAACGACAAGTATGAATCATTTACACTTTATGCGTAAATAATGCAATAAAAAATCCCACAAAAAACTGAACTGGTTTTTTTGCGCTGCTCTTTAATTTACTTGAAATTAGACGATAATGATATCGCATTTTGTTTTAAAATCAACATAGTTTTACCTAAACCTAAAATAAAAATCGTTTGTTTGACAAAAAAATTGAAAAGGCAATACTAATGAATATATCTAGCAATTCTTCGAAAATAAAAAAAAACACATTTTATAAAAAACTTAAGTAACACTAGGCTAACGTTACCCTTATTTTTCCGTAGTTACCGCCATGGCAAAGGAGATTTTAGCATATTATTATTTTTACATTATTTCTATTTTTATACTTTTCGCTTTAATTACATTTTTACATGCATGTAATAACAGTGCCGTAGCTAGGATTTTTTAGGGAGGGTGGTCTCCAAAAATGGGTACAGTGGGCTTGGGAGAAAGGTCGCCCTTGGGAGGCCCTTTATTTTTCACTAAAGAGTAAAAGTATCTTGAAGTAATTTTTCTCCTTTTTTAGCCTGGTAGGTCACGCACTGATCAAAACACTACAGTTTAAGCATTAGTTAATTCATCTATAAATACAACACTTACCGTCAATTTCGAGATCTCTTTTATACATCTTCATTTCTCCTTCTTCTGCGAACAATTGCCATATACCACCTTCTACTCCAGCTTTTGCATAAAGCAGTTGTTCACGAGTTAAAGTGTCAACCTTGATAAAAATAAAATAACAGCATTTAATTTTGACTCAATTTTTTTTAATTACATCAAAAATATATAGCAAAAAATAATATGCAAGTCCTATATAAAGAATTAAGTTAGCGTATGCCATTATAACAGCATATTTTTATAATAAGCCATTATAATAGTAGAACTTTTATTATAATGACATATTTGCCATTATATTTACGCAAATATATAGTAAATTTCCGGAGAAATAAGCCTCCCCCTCGTAACTTTACACAAATTCGAGGGCGCTTTAGGTAAAATAAGGAATAAAATTGAAGGAAATTTTAGAAGAGGTTATACTCCCTCAAAAATATCACTTATTGCCGACACCCCCCTAAAATTTGGGGGTACCCCGGACATATCCCCTTTAAATTTGGGGGTTTTAGTACTAAAAAATGACGTATTTGCGGTAAACCCCAAAAACTTTTTTTGGAACACCCTCCAAAATTTTGGGGGTCGTTTATACTCCCCCTCAATATCCGGGAGGCTGCCCACCAAGCCAAGCCAAGTTCGCAAGCCAAGCAATATTCAAAATTTAATAACTATAATTTTAGAAACTACAGCAAATTCTTAGGTATTTCTGAAACTTAAAAAAAAACACAAAGAGCTTTTAAAATTCTTTTAATTTTTTAAAAAGTAAATATGTAAACCCACCTATGACTATGGGAATGGGTATCCAAACAATACATGCCACACTAACTCTAATCCTTCTACCAATATCATCATGCTCCGGAGCTCCAGCTATTTAAAGAGCAGGAGCTTACCGTTCTTTAAAATGAGCGATTTTAAACTTATTAAAACTTAAAATACATTTTAAGTTACTTTATGTGCATTTTTAAGACTATTTCTAACGTTTTAAATAAGAATTTTAATTTAATTTTAAAAAATTTTTGACAAAATAATCTCTAGCAACACCAGTTAATTATTTATGAATTTACTAAAAAAATAGGGCGGAGCTTCGGGGGTTGCTTCGAAGCTCTTAAAAGCGGACCTCTGGCGGACATCACTATGTCACGCAGAATTTTAAGATTTTAAACCTCTCGTGTCTACTTGTTTTTAACAAAAATATAACACAACAGAATGTCCGACTTTACATTAAATTTTTGACCAAAATTTTGCGAGGAAAGTCGCACTTTTGAACTTGTGTGCGACTTTTTTTAAGCAAAAATCCGCCATTTTCTACTAGTTTTCTTGCGCTGCGATTTTTAACACAGCAGATATATGTGCACTGCCCCCGGGGTTTTATCGAGGGGGGCAAGGGCGTAGCCAGGGGGGGGTTGTAGGGGTGGCGCGTGGCAACCCACCTTTTTGGTTGGAAATGGTAAATTTTTCGGGGTCCGAAGAGAAGATTTTTAAAAAATTTCCTCGCGCTTCGCTCCGCTCAGCGCTCGACATTTATATACCTTTTTACAACATTTAAGTGATGTTTTTAATGAATGTCAAAGTCAATTTTATAAAATTTTTTCGTGCTATCGCACGATTTTTAATGTTATACCTTTTTAACCCGGAAATTTTTCAAGTTTAACTTAAAAAAACAATGCAAATAACAACAAAAAGAATCACCTTGCGCGAGCGCAAAAAATTTTTCCCTTTTTTAATGTCTTTTTTACGGTATTTTGAAAATTTTGAGTTCAACCCCCCTTCGAAAAATTTGTATGGAGTACAACCCCCCCCTTTCCCCAAGAAATCCTCTACGCCCCTGGAGGGGCCAATTTCAAAACGGGGGGGGCACGCAAGGGGCAAACTTTTTTGAAACGAGGGGGGCAATAAAACAGGGGGCAGAGCAGGGGCGAAAGAAAAAAAAAGAAGAAAAAAAGAAGAAAAAAAAAAGAAAAAGGGAAAAGGGAAAAAGGAACAAAAAGGCGAAGAGTAAGGTAAAAATCCGTCTAAAATGGCTTAAAATACACTGAAATAGGCTAAAAACTGCAAAAAAATTGCGGAAGTGGCGTCATCATACAGAGCCTGTGCACGGTCTGAACGCCCCCTACCCGTTTTATTGCCCCCCCCCCCCCCGCCAAAAAATGAAAAAGTACCCTAAAAATATGACGCCATTTTTTACCTATCACGACGCCATCATCGCGAATTTTTTGCACTTTTTAGCCTATTTCAATGTTATTTTAAGCCATTTTAACCTTTTTTACCTTTTTTCCGCTTTTTCTCCTTTTTCCCTTTTTTCCCTTTTCTTTTTCTCCTTTTTTTCTCTTCTTTTTCTTTCCCTCCTTCCCCCTCCCGCCCCCTCCCCGTTTCAAAGAATTTGCTCCCCTCGTTTAGATCTCCCCCCCCCCGTTTTACCGCCGGCGGGGCAGGCAGTGCAGGTCTGCATCATAGATGGAAGAGGCACCATAATTTTTAGGGTACTTTTTTTTATTTTTTGGCGGGAGAGGGGAATGAAAACAGGGGGGAGGGCTTTCCAGACCGTGCACAATCTGACACAGTGCTTGATTTTTATCGCAGTGGAGACTGCGACTTCTTTTGCACTGCACTCACTAGCTGCTTTATTCGCAATGCGATTATTTTATTACTGGCTAGTCTGGCTGCACAACAAATAAATACAGACGTTGGTAGTCATTTTCAACGGAGTAAAAACACTTTGAAACTAGTTTTATTTAATTTCAAAAGGTTGGAAAATTACTTTATTTCATTAAAACTAAAAAGATTTTACATCTTAACGTCAAAAAAAAAAACCACTTTTCTTTATTTAAACACAAAATTTTCGCTCCGCTTTGTTTTAATTTTTTTCCTTGTGCAGTTAGACTTGCAGTGCGAATATACTGCTTTATATGACTGCACAGCATGTCCCAGTCCTCACTGCAAGAAAACTAACACTGTGTTAAAAAACGCAGCGCAAGATAACTAGCAGAAAAGTTCGAAAGTGCTACTTTTCTAGCAAAATTTTGGTCAAAAATTTAGTGTACAGTAGGACATTCTCTTGTCCTTGGTTTTAATGATCAAGTCCTTAAGGTCTCTCCGGACAGTTTTCTTAAGTATGGAAAATCGCGATTTTTGGCATACGAGATCTCGTGAAATACAGATATATTTCCATAAAAAATTAATAGAGTGTTAAAAAGGCAAAAATACCACGATTATAAAGTGCACATTTATTATATTATTGGCAATAGTTGAAATAATTAATATTAAAACTCTTAGAAACATGCACTACTCATTATTTATTAGGGAAAATACTTCCAATAAAGAGGAATTGTTACCTTTTTTTACGTACGTAACAATTTATGGAAATATTTTTGTATTTATGGTTTAATATACAATTTTACGTAAAAAATGGGGGTTGATTTTTTCAAAATTGCGGTGAGACTTCGATTTAATTTAATTTGGTAAAATTTAAAGCTCCAGATAGTATATTTCTATTGAAATTTATAATTTTGGAAGGCCATATCTTTTGTATTTTTTAACGGATAAATAGTTCCGCCGCGCGTTTTATCGATTTATTTCAGGGGGTTTGTTTATAAATCGCTTTTAGAGCCCATCAACCCATAGTTGCAGTGGTATAGTCGGTTAGCGCGTCGTCAAAATTAAAAAAGGTCTCGAGATCGATTCCCACATAAAACATATTTGGCCATAACTTTTGTTTGATTATGTTTTTTTTATAATTTTTAAAATTTATTTCACATAAATTCAAAAAATATCATTATTGTAAACTTATATCTTAAAATATTATAATACTCTATAGTTATAATAAATCAAAAATAAATTGTGTGTAAATAAAAATGGGTAATTTTTGCTCTTTATTGCAATTGGTTTCTGCAGTATAAAAACTGTCCCGGAGAGACCTGAATAAAGTTATTATTTACAAAAAAATACCTCGTGAAAGAGAGGATGGGCCTTTGGAATGGATACAGTTTGACATTTCGCTTAACTTCGGTTTGCTTTTTTCTCTTTCATTAATCGCTGAATCTGAAAATTAAAACTAAACTCTTTTTAAACAAAACAATACATTGCTACGAATAATGAATAGCAAAAAACAGCGTACATCAATGTTTTACTTCTATGACTACAACTATCTTTAAATAAAAAGTAGTGTTTGAAATAAATAGCCTGGGAAAAATACATTGGAACCTCATTTTCTGAAAAATAAAATTGCGGTTTACTTTCTTTTCCTGGAATTATAATTATTGACGCAGACACAATGATTAAAAATTTTAATTAAAAAAAGGGTAAAAACTGTTTTGGTTCGATTTATCTCAGTGTCTTCAACTTTTTTACAATTTAAAAAGGGATACTGACAAAAACATTTTTGAGTGAACCTACCAGCTTTTAGTATTTAAAGTTTAGTGGGGTGACACATCGTGTGGCCACGTAAACATTTCCTGAATAATGTTTTCATGTTTTTGCTTTAGGAAAATATTATGGGTCATTTGACAATAAAAAACCTGGCATCGTATTTACTACGAAAAACAGAAGTAGGGATGTGCCCAACATCAGCATTCGTGGATGTCCGCAGTATTTTTTCATATTCATTCGTCTCCTTGGGTTTGGATTTAACTTCATCTCGGTTTTTTAATTGTTTCATTTTTCTTCTGTAAATTACCCAGAACTGTGCCTTTGGCTTCTCTAGGTTTTAAGGGAGGAGCTCAGGGGGGGGCAAACTTTTCAAACTTTTGTAAACGGGAATGCGAAATAAAACGAGGGAGCATGCAAGGGGGAAATTGAAAACATAAACAAACAAAAAAAACGAGGAAGAAAGATAAAAAAGGACAAAAAAGTTTAATTGATTCTTGTTACCTAATACCTACTTTTTTAAAGTTTTTTAATCCCTTTCAAACTAACTAAGCTTTTAAGGTGTAAAAATTAGTGCTTTAGCAATAAAAAACTCAAATAATCGCAATAAAAACGCTTTTCTATCTAAAAATACTGTTTTTTTGCCTATTTTTTTGAATTAAAAAAAATCTGGCTAAAATACCATCTAAAAACAAAAACGATATGATAAAATGCGTTTAACGAAAGGGGTGACAAAACATCTACAGTAAAATATAATCAAAAACCTAAAATTTTGCATTTTTACTGGCTTTCCAGTGTCTGAATTTTTATTATTTATATACATTTAGATACTACCGCTGACCCCAATCCCAAAACATACAACAACCAGTGTTGTTTATCTTTTATATTTCGTCCGATATATCTTTTAAACAGCAAAATCAACAACTTTTCTTCCTCAAAACGAACGATCGTTTTTTATCGTTTTACCTATTTTTCAGTATACTTTGAAAATGAAGAAGGACTACCCTCATATCCTCCAAATCTTCACGTCGAGGCGCGTCCACAGCGTCGTGCCATTCCTCTTCATTTAAGTACTGTTCGGTCCCTCCTTAAACACATATACGTATTTGCAGGATATACACACACGGCGCACCCCCCTCACAATTGCATCATTTCGATCCTTTGTTTTAATTTTTTTATCAAAGTAAATCGTACAAAATCGGACTGGACAAACGTAAAAATCCTTTCGATTCGATACACGGACAAAACGAAGGGTTCGCGGTTAATTCTCTCCCTACTCCGATACGGAAAAAGTCCAGGAGCGTGTTCATATGTAAAAAATTTGAAAATAAAATGTCATCGAAATGATTTTTGTTTCAATTTGTGAGTGTGTGGGGGTGCGCTCGTGTGTGTATATACTTGCAAATACGTATATGTGTTTTTAAGGAGGGACCGAACAGTACTTTAAATGAAGAGGAATGGCACGACGCTGTGGACGCTGCTCTCGATCGTGAAGATTTGGAGGATATGAGGGTTAGTCCTTTTTCTTTCATTTTTTCAAAAGTATTACTGAAAAATAGGTTAAAACGATAAAAAACGATTTTTTCTGTTTTTGTTTTTTGAGGAAGAGAAAAAGGTTGTTGATTTTTGCTGTTTTAAAAGATTATTATCGGACGAAATATTTAAAAAGATACAAAACAACACTGTTGTTTTGTATGTTTTTGGGATTGGGGTCAGCGGTGGTATCTAAAATGTATTATAAATAATAAAAATTCAGACATCTGGAAAAGCTCAGTAAAAATGCAAAATTTTTAGGTTTTTTTTTAAATATATTTTACTGTAGATGTCTTGTCACCCCTTTCGTTAAACCCATTTTATCATATCGTTTTTGTTTTTAGATGGTATTTTACCCAGATTTTTTTTAATTCAAAAAAATAGGCAGAAAAACAGTAATTTTAGATAGAAAAGCGTTTTTATTGCGATTATTTGAGTTTTTTATTGCTAAAGCACTAATTTTTACACCTTAAAAGCTTATTTAGTTTGAAGGGGATTAAAAAACTTTAAAAAAGTAGGTATTAGGTAACAAAAATGAATTTCACTTTTTTGTCCTTTTTTATCTTTCTTCCTCGCTTTTTTTGTCCGTTTATTTTTTCAATTTCCCCCTTGCATGCTCCCTCGTTTTATTTCGCATTCCCGTTTACGAAAGTTTGCCCCCCCCCCCGGTCAGCCCCTCCCTTAAAACCTCGAGAAGCCAAGGGCACAGTTCTGGGTAATTTTAGAAGTAAAATTAAGCATTAAAAAATCCGCAGATGTAAGTTAAAAAATCCACGGATACGAATGCTATGTAAAAAATACTGCGGACATCCACGAATGCTGATGTTGGGCACATCCCTACTTCTGTTTTTCGTAGTAAATACGATGCCAGGTTTTTTATTGTCAAATGACCCATAATATTTTCCTAAAGCAAAAACATGAAAACATTATTCAGGAAATATTTACGTGGCCACACGATGTGTCACCCCACTAAACTTTAAATACTAAAAGCTGGTAGGTTCACTCAAAAATGTTTTTGTCAGTATCCCTTTTTAAATTGTAAAAAAGTTGACGACACTGAGATAAATCGAACCAAAACAGTTTTTACCCTTTTTTTAATTAAAATTTTTAATCATTGTGTCTGCGTCAATAATTATAATTCCCGGAAAGAAAATAAACCGCAATTTTATTTTTAGAAAATGAGGTTCCAATGTATTTTCCCAGGCTATTTATTTCAAACACTACTTTTTATTTAAAGATAGTTGTAGTCATAGAAGTAAAACATTGATGTACGCTGTTTTGCTATTCATTATTCGTAGCAATGTATTGTTTTGTTTAAAAAGAGTTTAGTTTTAATTTTAGATTCAGCGATTAATGAAAAGAGAAAAAAGCAAACCGAACTTAAGCGAATGTCAAACTGTATCCATTCCAAAGGCCCATCCTCTCTTTCACGAGGTATTTTTTGTAAATAATAACTTTATTCAGGTCTCTCCGGACAGTTTTTATTGCAGAAACCAATTGCAATAAAGAGCAAAAATTACCCATTTTTATTTACACACAATTTATTTTTGATTTATTATACCTATAGAGTATTATAATATTTTAAGATATAAGTTTACAATAATGATATTTTTTGAATTTATGTGAAATAAATTTTAAAAATTATAAAAAAAAACATAATCAAACAAAAGTTATGGCCAAATATGTTTTATGTGGGAATCGATCTCGAGACCTTTTTTAATTTTGACGACGCGCTAACCGACTATACCACTGCAACTATGGGCTGATGGGCTCTAAAAGCGATTTATAAATAAACCCCCTGAAATAAATCGATAAAACGCGCGGCAGAACTATTTATCCGTTAAAAAATACAAAAGATATGGCCTTCCAAAATTATAAATTTCAATAGAAATATACTATCTGGAGCTTTAAATTTTACCAAATTAAATTAAATCGAAGTCTCACCGCAATTTTGAAAAAATCAACCCCCATTTTTTACGTAAAATTGTATATTAAACCATAAATACAAAAAATATTTTCATAAATTGTTACGTACGTAAAAAAGGGTAACAACAATTCCTCTTTATTGGAAGTATTTTCCCTAATAAATAATGAGTAGTGCATGTTTCTAAGAGTTTTAAAAAAATTTCGTTGCAATCTGGTTTTTAATATTAATTATTTCAACTATTGCCAATAATATAATAAATGTGCACTTTATAATCGTGGTATTTTTGCCTTTTTAACACTCTATTAATTTTTTATGGAAATATATCTGTATTTCACGAGATCTCGTATGCCAAAAATCGCGATTTTCCATACTTAAGAAAACTGTCCGGAGAGACCTTAAGGACTTGATCATTAAAACCAAGGACAAGAGAATGTCCTACTGTACACTAAATTTTTGACCAAAATTTTGCTAGAAAAGTAGCACTTTCGAACTTTTCTGCTAGTTATCTTGCGCTGCGTTTTTTAACACAGTGTTAGTTTTCTTGCAGTGGGGACTGCGACATGCTTTGCACTCAATAAAGCAGTATATTCGTACTGCAAGTCTAACTGCACAAGGAAAAAAATTAAAACAAAGCGGAGCGAAAATTTTGTGTTTAAATAAGTAAAAGTGGTTTTTTTTTTGACGTTAAGATGTAAAAACTTTTTAGTTTTAATGAAATAAAGTAATTTTCCAACCTTTTGAAATTAAATAAAACTAGTTTCAAAGTGTTTTACTCCGTTGAAAATGACTACCAACGTCTGTATTTTTTTTGTTGTGCAGCCAGACTCCCAGTAATAAAATAATCGCATTGCGAATAAAGCAGTAGTGAGTGCAGTGCAAAAGAAGTCGCAGTCTCCACTGCGATAAAACTAACACTGTGTCAGACTTGTGCACGGTCTGGAAAGCCCTCCCCCCCGTTTTATTCCCCTCTCCCGCCAAAAAATAAAAAAAGTACCCTAAAATTATGGCGCCCTTTTTCATCTATGATGCAGACCTGTGCACTGCCCCCCCCGGGGTTAAAACGGGGGGGGGGGCAATTCCAAACCGGGGGGGGCAACTTTTTTGAAACGGGGGGCGAGCAGGGGGGAAAGAAAAGAAGAGAAAAAAAGGAGAAAAAAAGAAAGGAAAAGGGAAAAAAGAGAGAAAAAAAAAAGCGGAAATAAGGTAAAGATAGGTCTAAAAGGCCTTACAATACATTGAAATAGGCTAAAAAGTGCAATAACTTCGCGATGATGGCGACATCATAGGTCAAAAATGGCGTCATGTGTTTAGGGTACTGTTTCATTTTTTGGCGGGGGGGGGGGGAGCAATAAAACGGGGGGGGGGGCATTTTCAGACCGTGCACAGGTCTGTATGATGACGCCACAACCGCAATTTTTTTGCAGTTTTTAGCCTATTTCAGTGTATTTTAAGCCATTTTAGACGGATTTTTACCTTATCTTCGCTTTTTTGTCCCTTTTTCCCTTTTCCTTTTTTTTCTTTTTTCTTCTTTTTTTCTTTTTTTTTTCTTTTGCCCCTGCTTGCCCCCCGTTTTATTGCCCCCCTTCGTTTTAAAAAAGTTGCCTCTCCGTGCCCCCCCCCCCCGTTTTGAAATTTCCCCCCCCCCCCCCCCCTCCAGGGGCGTAGCCAGGATTTCGGAAAGGGGGGGGGTTGTACTCCATACAAATTTTTCGAAAGGGGGTGGTTGTACTCCAAATTTTCAAAATACCGTAAAAAAGACATTAAAAAAGGGTAAAATTTTTTGCGCTTCGCGCAAGGTGATTCTTTTTGTTGTTATTTGCATTGTTTTTTTAAGTTAAACTTGAAAAATTTCCGGTTTAAAAAGGTATAACATTAAAAATCGTGCGATAGCACGAAAAAATTTTCTAAAATTGTCTTTGACATTCATTAAAAACATCACTTAAATGTTGTAAAAAGGTATATAAATGTCGAGCGCTGAGCGGAGCGAAGCGCGAGGAAATTTTTTAAAATTCTTCTCTTCGGACCCCGAAATTTTTACCTTTGCCAACCCAAAAGGTGGGTTGCCACGCGCCACCCCTACAACCCCCCCCTGGCTACGCCCTTGCCCCCCTCAATAAAACCCCGGGGGCAGTGGACATATATCTGCTGTGTTAAAAATCGCAACGCAAGAAAACTAGTAGAAAATGGCGGATTTTTGCTTAAAAAAAGTCCACACAAGTTCAAAAGTGCGACTTTCTTCGCAAAATTTTGGTCAGAAATTTAATGTAAAGTCGGACATTCTGTTGTGTTATATTTTTGTTAAAAACAAGTAGACACGAGAGGTTTAAAATGTTAAAATTCTGTGTGACATAGTGATGTCCGCCAGAGGTCCGCTTTTAAGAGCTTCGAAGCAACCCCCGAAGCTCCGCCCTATTTTTTCAGTAAATTCATAAATAATTAACTACTGTTGCTATAGATTATTTTGTCAAAAAGTTTTTAAAATTAAATTAAAATTCTTATTTAAAACGTTAGAAATAGCCTTAAAAATGCACATAAAGTAACTTTAAATGTATTTTAAGCTTTAATAAGTTTAAAATCGCTTATTTAAAGAACGGAGCTCCCTGTTCTTTAAATAGCTGGAGCTCCGGAGCATGATGATATTGGTAGGTAGGAACATCACTAGTGTGGCATGTATTGTTTGGATACCCATAGTCATAGGTGGGTTTACATATTTACTTTTTAAAAAATTAAAAGAATTTTAAAAGCTCTTTGTGTTTTTTTTAAGTTTCAGAAATACCTAAGAATTTGCTGTAGTTTCTAAAATTATAGTTATTAAATTTTGAATATTGCTTGGCTTGCGAACTTGGCTTGGTGGGCAGCCTCCCGGATATTGAGGGGGAGTATAAACGACCCCCAAAATTTTGGAGGGTGTTCCAAAAAAAGTTTTTGGGGTTTACCGCAAATACGTCATTTTTTAGTACTAGAACCCCCAAATTTAAAGGGGATATGTCCGGGGTACCCCAAAATTTTAGGGGGGGTGTCGGCAATAAGTGATATTTTTGAGGGAGTATAACCTCTTCTAAAATTTCCTTCAATTTTATTCCTTATTTTACCTAAAGCGCCCTCGAATTTGTGTAAAGTTACGTAGGCGAACGGCTTATTCTCCGGAAATTTACTATATATTTGCGTAAATATAATGGCAAATATGTCATTATAATAAAAGTTCTACTATTATAATGGCTTATTATAAAAATATGCTGTTATAATGGCATACGCTAACTTAATTCTTTATATAGGACTTGCATATTATTATTTTTTGCTATATATTTTTGATGTAATTTAAAAAAATTGAGTCAAAATTAAATGCTGTTATTTTATTTTTATCAAGGTTGACACTTTAACTCGTGAACAACTGCTTTATGCAAAAGCTGGAGTAGAAGGTGGTATATGGCAATTGTTCGCAGAAGAAGGAGAAATGAAGATGTATAAAAGAGATCTCGAAATTGACGGTAAGTGTTGCATTTATAGATGAATTAACTAATGCTTAAACTGTAGTGTTTTGATCAGTGCGTGAACTACCAGGCTAAAAAAGGAGAAAAATTACTTCAAGATACTTTTACTCTTTAGTGAAAAATAAAGGGCCTCCCAAGGGCGACCTTTCTCCCAAGCCCACTGTACCCATTTTTGGAGACCAACCTCCCTAAAAAAATCCTAGCTACGGCACTGTTATTACATGCATGTAAAAATGTAATTAAAGCGAAAGTATAAAAATAGAAATAATGTAAAAATAATAATATGCTAAAATCTCCTTTGCCATGGCGGTAACTACGGAAAAATAAGGGTAACGTTAGCCTAGTGTTACTTAAGTTTTTTATAAAATGTGTTTTTTTTATTTTCGAAGAATTGCTAGATATATTTATTAGTATTGCCTTTTCAATTTTTTTGTCAAACAAACGATTTTTATTTTAGGTTTATTTAAAACTATGTTGATTTTAAAACAAAATGCGATATCATTATCGTCTAATTTCAAGTAAATTAAAGTGCAGCGCAAAAAAACCAGTTCAGTTTTTTGTGGGATTTTTTATTGCATTATTTACGCATAAAGTGTAAATGATTCATACTTGTCGTTGTTTTTGAAATAAATGATACAACAAAAAATCACCGAGAAAGGTATATGGTTAGATAGATTAATGAGGGAGAACAAAATTTCCCCACAAAAAACTAGAAAAATTTCAAGCGGAAAGACGCACCTCCTGGGTATTGATGATTTGGCATGTAATTTTTTATCCCAAAAAATTCATTGGCAATACATCATCTAAAAATATATGTATTGAGCTTACCAACAGTTGCCGTGAATATTATGTATTGTAAGAGTCCCAACGGCTCCCTTAGTACTATCGATTAGGTGCAGCACAGAAGACTATGCAAGCACAAACATCCTAAGGTTACACCAGATACAGTACAAAAAGTGCTAAACGAGATAAAACTGATAACAAACATGAATTTATTCAGCATTCTGGATCACTCCAGATGCAGTTAACTACTGCAGAAATAAACATCCTGGAATTAACTAAATACAGCACGGAAAGAACTGCTAAGCAGACAAAACATTAATAACAAAACAATTTTAATAAACATATTGGATTACTCCAGATGCAGATGCAGTTAACTACTGCAAAAATAAACAAATAAACATCCTGGAATTAACCAGGGTGCAGCACAAAGACTGCTAAACAGATAAAACATAATAACAAAACAATTTTAATAAACATACTGGATTACTCCAAATGCAGATGCAAAAATAAACAAATAAACATCCTGGAATTAACCAGGGTGCAGCACTAAAGACTGCTAAACAGATAAAACATAATAACAAAACAATTTTAATAAACATATTGGATTACTCCAGATGCAGTGAACTACTGCAAAAATAAACATCTATCCATCCATATTATGTGTCAATTTTAAGCATTGTATATAAAATTAATATTTGTTATTATGTTGTAATTTTATTCTATCAATTATTTATTTTTTAATTTTAAGGGATGATTTGTGACCCTTTAAAGGCTGTGCATATGGTAAAAGGAGTTACTGCTCATGAATATTGCCACTATTTTTTTGAAAGTGAATACAAAATGGATTGGGACAGTAAGCAACAAATTTTAATTCTAATGTAATATAAATATGACACGGTTTGTTCGTTTGTCGTCTGTGTTTGTTTACAGTTTAACATTTTATGGTTGAAAATCATAAAAATAAGTGAACAGGAAATCAAACTTAGGGTCAGACTTACTTATTTATGCTCTTCCCTTAAAAAATTTTCAAAATGCCTACAAACCCCTAAAAGTTTTGAGGTTCAGTTCTAAAAACGCTAAAAATATAGATTTCGATTTTGCAGCTGATTGCGGCTGTAATTTTTTTTTGGAAAAGTGGGGGTTAGGGAAAAACTCTATAAAATTATAGCTTCTGAAAAATAAAAACACAGTTTGAGACATAGGTGGGCAGGGGAGTTGGGGGAGGGTTCGCCCCGAAATTTCGGATTTTGCGGACACCCCCCCCCCCCCCCCTTAAATTTGGGGTACCCGGGGACCCCCCCCCCCCCCCTTAAATTTGGGTACCCGGGGACACCCCCCCCCCTCGAATTCGCCTCCCAGAAAAATTTTTTTAAGCGTTATAAAAGGACTAAAAAAAATTTCCCGCGCTTCGCGCGAAGACTTTATTACCTTGTTTATGTCATATACTTTATTTTTTTCCTATTATTCAATAAAAATAAGTGTATAAAACAAAAAAAATTTTTACAAACAATTTGATACCTTAAAATTTTCGATTTCCAAAACATTACAACTAAAAAATGAGTACATTGAATTACAGCTGAGCAATGCAAAGTTCCAGAAAATGTTTTTAAAATTACTTCTAACCATTAAATTTTTAATACCACTATATAATAATCTAAAGGGGGGTTCAGCGTGGTCGTATCAAGATTAAAAAACAAAGTAACACAAATTTGGAAGTGGAGATCAATGAAAACATTAAGAATGGGGTGGGTCTAGCAGCTAGCGTGGTCATGCCAAGATTACAAAACAAAGTAATCCGAATTTGCAAGTGAAGACTATATAATTAATGGAGCGCTGAGCGAAACGCGAGAAATTTTTAAAAATGGTCATTCTAGACCCCCAAATTTTTGACCCAAAATGGGGAGTCTAACTCCAAATTTTTCTCTTTGCCGACCCAAAAGGGGGTCTAGACCCCTCTGGCTACGCCCATGTATTATAATCTTTAATTAAATATAAGATTATGAATTTAAAAGTTTGTGATACTAAAATTTATAACCAAGACAATAAAATTACTATTCTATTATTACGTAATTATTAAAAAACTATGATTTCTAATCTAATTATAAAAATATATAAACACATTATTATTAAAAGAATTAAAAAATAAAATTTATAAGTTGCAATAAGGTCTTATTTTAATTTTACACAGTTTTAAAGCATTTATAAGCTTGTTTTACGTTTTTTTACGCGTTTTAAGCCCATTTTAAGGCAGCGCGGAAATATTGGGTACACCCCCTCATGCCAGACACCCCCCTCCTAAAATTTGACCCCCCTTATACCCTCCAAAATCCGAGAGGCTGCCCACCTATGGTTTAGATTAGATTTTCCCGGACACCACACGTCATCCGGACTATAATTTAAAAATTCCCGGGTCCCAGTACTAGTAAGGCTGAAAATAGGGTCTTAAAGAAATCTCTCTAAAATTTTCAACCGCCAACAACCACGAAAATTTTTTTCGTATGTTCCAGCTCCACCCCACCCTTCAAAAAAACCAAAAGGCTACTCACCTATGACAATAAAATGGGTCATATTCCTTACCAAAACTATGGGAATCGCCTTTTTAAATTATATCTTCGTTTAAAAATTATTTTTGTTTTTAATCATCAAAATATAGTTTACGATGACACAATTTAAATTTTGTCATGTTGAGAAATGTCAAATAAATTGTAGGAAGTTTTCCTCTTCATTAAGATTTATTAAATTTTAAAATTCTGTAGAAAACAGTGTTGCAACGGGAAGTTTAAAATTAAAAGTAAAATTTAGAGATTTTTTTCTCAGTACTAATAATTTTAAATTTTTTATAATCACATGTTTATCAATTATCAGTGGTGTGCCCAGGATTTTATTTCGGGGGCGCGGGCGGTCTGGGGGAGGAATATTAACCCTGAAGGGGGTTTGGGGAGCAAGAACTCCCAGCGGGGTCAAGGGGAAGAGCCCCTTGTCAGGGGTTCGGAGGGCAGAATGCCCTTCAGGGGAGAAAATTTTTAATGTAAGGCGCTAAAATATACAGAAATTTTAATTCCAGGTGATATTTATTACAAAATCTAAGTTTTTTTTATCCCTTTTTATTTAAAACATGTAGGGTAGTGCATTTAATTTCGGCACTTTTTTGTTCTTCCGATGTAACTTTTCACTGCATGGCCCGATTTTCATTTTGATAGCTCATTTTGAAGCCTTCACGATACTGCGTTGCGTCACAAAAGTTTCACAGTACGAAAGTAGTTTTTTTTACTCAATCAAATCAGTTTTTAAAAAAATGGAAAATTGCCGAAATTAAATGTATGCATTTAATTTTGGCACTTTACAAACAATCGATTGTTTCTCAGTCAAAAAATCATCAATTTCAAAAATTTAAAAACCTATCGTTATCTCCAGACAATTTTCCTTAATTTAAGCTTCTACTTGTTGTTCAATGTGTAACTGGCAAAAATTTACAGCTAAAATGCCAAATGGCATCAAAATTAGCAAAATTTGGGAAAAAAGTGCATTTAATTTCGGCACTTTAAAAAAAAACCCTTAATCGAGTTTAAGTACAGTGCTATGACCCCTACATATTTCAACGTTGTCTTTTAACCATTTACAACTACAATTTAACACCCGACCACTTAATTCAACCCGTTTTTACCTACAGCAATAGGTGTGCCGAAATTACACTATTTTATTTCATAACGATTGCTCACCACAGACGCAACGTAGAACCACGGGGACTAAAAATGCGGAAAATAGACTAAAGTTTACCAGGACAGTTTAATTTTTAAACCAATTTATTGCGTAATAATGAAATGCCCATGTTCTAAAAACGAGTAACAATTTTATTTTTTATAAATCAAACAATTTCACATGAAAATACCATAACATAACAAATAAAAAGCTCACGACAGTCATCTACATAATTAGCTCTCATTTGAGCTATCAAACGTCGTATTCCGTTAGGATTACCAAAGATATAGTCCAAAATCAAAAATGCCCAATTTGGAAAAGTGCCGAAATTAAATGCACTACCCTATTTAAAACGTTAATAAAAGGTTAATAGTGTTTATAGTAGTTTTATTTAATATGTATGCTTTAATTATTGAGCGGCATAACCGATTTGAAATCAAAAAACTAAGATAGAACGTTAAGTTAAACTACCTGCGATGCGGGGAAATTTGTTTTTTTTTTACTATTAATTTGCTTTTGGTAGGCCTCAAGACGGTTTCTGTATTATTATTAAAGAAAAAATTTTTCTCTCCCAAATATCAAAAAACGTAGAGGCCCTCCCCCTTACAAAAAAAATCCGGCTCCACCGGATTTGGGGGGGCAGCCTCCCCCCTGGGCTGCATGTTATTGATAAGTTTTATGAGCATTTTTAATTTGTTTTGCAGACCTGTGCAAGCCGCCTCCCCGGTAGTTTATCGGAAGGGCACGGCCAAAACGGGGGGGGCAAGCAGGGGGAAAGAAAAAAAAAAGAGAAAAAAAAGGGAAAAAAGAGAAAAAAAGAAGGGAAAAGGGAAAAAAGGGACAAAAAAAGCGAAAATAAGGTAAAAATAGGTTTAAAATGGCTTAAAATACATTGAAATAGGCTAAAAACTGCAAAAAAATTCGCGATGATGGCGTCATCATAGGTTAAAAATGACGTCATAATTTTAAGGTACTTTTTCAATTTTTGGCGGGGAGGGGCAATAAATCGGGGGGGGGGGGGCAAATCCTCCAATAAAACGGGGGGCATTTCCAGACCGTGCACAGGTCTGGTTTTGAATTCCGAAAATATAAGTAATGTTTATTGATTTTCTTCGTTTAGCATAATCACTCTTCGCGTTTCTTCAAATAATTTATCTGTAATCTTGATCCATAAGTAAAAAATGTTTTAAATATTTTCAGATCAGTTTGGTAGGATATTTATTTTGAATTGTAAAAACTAAAACAATCCATGGAGGAATACATAGATTTTCTAACAACAATTTTGATTTAAACTTGAACTACTATTGTCTTATTATATTTTCTAATCTTTTAATTCTATTAATTCATTTAAATTAAACAATATAAATGACCATACATAAGCACAGGTGGGGGGTAAGGTGGGGTCCACCTCAGCCTAAAAGTTTCGGACTCCCTCCTCCTAGAAAAAAATCTAGGCCTCCCCCTTCCTCCCAAAATTTTTAAATTTTGACACTCTACCCCCTCTGGAATTTTAAATTGACCCCCTCATTCCGAGCCAAATTTTGGGTATGAATTTAGGTCAACTGGTCTACCCCGGGTCGACCCCCTCCCCTAAAAAGCTAGGGGGGTACGGACCCCCCGTGGACCCCCCTCCTAGCTTTTTGAAAGGGCCATTTACCCGGGTAGTCACCCCCCTTAGATTACGGTCCATGCTCATGTATGTAATTAACTATACTTAATGTTTTCATAAAATTATTATAAATATTCAAACACATATGCACGCGTGGTCAGGGAATGTTTTGTATAAGTAAAAAATCCTGAAATATATAAATATTTTAACGGCATATTTTAAGCTTATCTTAGCTTGAAGAGGGTGTTAAGGTTTTTGAAGCTCAACTTTCAATTAGGAAACATACAATTTGAAAATTTTTAATTTTTCCAACTTTTTCTGAGATGTTATACTAAAAATCAGATCTGATATTAAAATTATATAAAGTGTGTACTAGTGTACTTCTGCTTCTAAGTGATTTTTTTTATCAAATTTATTTATAATTAATACACATTGTATTGTAATTCACACCTGTGCACTGCCCCCCCCCCTCGGTTTTTTTTTTGGGGGGGGGGCAATTCCAAAACGGAAGGGGGGCACGGGGGGCAACTTTTTTGAAACGGGGAGGGCTACCAGGTGAGAAAGAAAAAAACAGTGAAAAAAAGAGAAAAAAAAGTGAAAAAAGAGAAAAAAAAAAGCAAAAATAATGTAAAAATAGGTATAAAATGGCTTAAAATGCATTGAAATAGGCTAAAAACTGCAAAAAATTTTGATAATGGCGTCATAATAAGTAAAAAATGGCGTCATAATTTTTGGGTACTTTTTCATTTTTCTGCGGGGGGCAATAAAACGGGGTGGGGCATTTTCAGACCGTGCACAGGTCTGGTAATTAATAATAAAAACATTAATTTATACATGTTTTTATATGTTTTTCTTTATACGTTGTTACTACGGCATAATAAACCACAAGACGTATGAAATTTATGGGACTGCTGTGACTAATATTTGGTTTAAAACAGTACCATATTAACTTAAAAAAATGGGTCACAGTCACGTCACGTGTATTTTTAACGACTGTGAATCATTTTGCTCTAATGACTACGTATATGTTTCAGCTTTATTAATTTAAGTGCCCTCCTACTACTTAAAAAATAAATTTTTGAGTCTTTTTTTATAATTTGTCATACTTTGCTTTAATCATTTCAAACTAAGGAGATCTGTACAAAAATAATGTGGACTAAAAATTTTTTGCTAGTCATGGTATTTCATTAACAGAAAGGTTAATTTAGACAATAAATATATTAGTGTATAAATAGCTCATTTTAAATGGCCATAAACTAATAATTATTTTTATACATCGACTGCACTGTTATCGAAGCGAAATATGCTTTCCTGAATTTTTTTTAGTCCACATCCTTTTTGTAGACTTTAGTTATAGGTTCTGTGCTTGCCCCATTCCCGTCCTTACCCTTACCCCTTCTCCATGGGCGTAGCCAAGGGGAGGTCTAGAGTGTCTAAACCCCCCTCTTTTGGGTCGACAAAGGGAAAAATTTGGGGTTAGACCCCCCTTTTGGGTCGCCAAGTATAAAAATTTAGGGGTCTAGAAGGCCCATTTTTTAAAAATTTTTCTCGCGCTTCGCTCCGCTCAGCGCTCGATTAATTATATAGTCTCCACTTCCAAATTTGTGTTAGTTTGTTTTGTAATCTTGGTATGACCACGCTGGATCCACCCCATTCTTAATGTTTCAAGTGGTCTTCACTTTGAAATTTGTGTTAGTCTGTTTTGTAATCTTGATACGACCACAATAAACTCCCTTCTTTAAATTGTTATATAGTGGGATTAAAAATTTAAAGGTTAGGAGAAGTAACTTTAAAAACATTTTCTCGCACTTTGCATTGCTCAGCTGTAATTCAATGTTTTTTTTCAGTTGTTAGGGTTTTGAAAATCGAAAATTTCAAGGTATAAAATTGTCTGTAAAAAGTTTTTTCTTGGTTTTATAGACTTATTTTTATTGAATAATAGGAAAATAGTTAAGTAAATGACATAAAAAAGGTAATAAACACTCCGCGCTTTTTTTAGCCCTTTTATAACGTTTAGGAATTGGACCCCCCTGGACCCCCCCTTTCGGAAATTTTGTTCAGGGATGGACTTGGACCCCCCTTTCGAAATCCTGGCTACGCCCATGCCCTCCTCCTATTTTAATCTTTCCCAAAATCATAATTCCTGGTCTTCTGATGCAACTGTGTGCGATATGTCTGTGAATCAAGTGTGCGATGCCAAATTGCCAATATAGTTTTTAAAACTCGTTTCTTTTTTTATGATAGTAAAAAATTTTCTGTTAAAAATATTTGAGTTACTCTTTTTTGTGTGCTAAATTTAATTTTTTTCTTTCGATACAAATTTTTTGTTGTGCTAGTTTGAATGGTTTTTTACCGAATTTTTATTAAAATGTTGTTTTAAATCTCTAGGTAATAATTAACCTATTTTTATAATATGTAATAATAAGTATTGTATAACTACGAGATATCGTTGTCAAAATTTATCGTTCGACTTAAACATTAACAACAAAATATTATACAATAATACAAGCAATTTAAATAATGGAATGATATTCGTCAAAGCACAGTTATTTAAAATACGAGATTACTTCATAAAGCATAAAGACTATTTTCGTTTAAATTCACAATATATTCCATAGGTATTAATAGTAGTAAAAATGACTTTATGTATAGATATAATGTTAATAAAACTATATTTATATAACATATATTTTATCAATGTTAGCAAATTTAGAATGAAAACATCGTATGTTTCGAATTTTATTTGAATGTCAGTTAGATCTTATCAGTTCTATTGTAATTACTTTTTGTTGTTATAAACATAGATAAAAATATTTCGTTTGATTTTATATTAACTAAACATATCTCGAAAAGCATAGATTATAAAAGTATTGGAAATTATCTTAAATATATTAATTTATGAGATCGAAAAATATTGAGCATATACAATTAATTTCAAGAAGGCGGTTTCGGTGGCAGTAATGGTTTTCGAATGTTTTTTGGCGGTTTTTCTCCACCCTCCACTTGATTAACCGGCATGTTAAATTTTAAAGCTTTATTTGGCACAGAGTCTTTATCATCATAATTGCAAGAGTTTTTTAGTTGAGCAGCGCTAATGGCTTTCAGTTTTTCCTCAATAAGAGAGGGTTTTTGTTGCGACCCGTCGCTTTGATGCAGTGCGGGCTTTAATTTGACTGGCGGAAGTGGGGGTGGAAATTTGGGCGCATTTCTGGTGCTAAGCGAGGATTGAGAGCTGTCGCTATCCTCGCTTTCTTTCCTTACAGTTATAGGTTTTGGTCTCGGAAGTGGTTTGGAACTTTCCGTTCCGTTAACGCTGGAACCGGAAATAGTAGAGTTGATGGTTTTCGGAATTAATGCCGGTTTGGTGTTGGAGGGCGGTGGTGGCGGTGGAGGGGTGGGTCGATTGGAGTTTTTTCTGACGAGAGCCTGCTTGTTTTTACAGTTCGATGTCGCGTTAAACAAAGGCTGGTCAACGGAATTCTGCAAAACTGGCTTTAAACAATTTTTTGGCGGCAGTGGATCGTTAGGCGGGGTGTCGTATTGGTCCTCTTCTTTAGGCAGTGTGGTTTTGAGCAACTTCTGTTTCAGCTCTGCAACTGAGGAATTAATAGTCGCTGAGGATTCATTGGCGGATTTCAGGCAGTGAATAGGCGGATGCTGAGGTTTTTTAAGAACGGCGACCGTTCTCGGCGGGGCTTCTTCCCTGGAAATGAGAAATTTGGTGTCCTTTTCAAACGGTTGGTCTGTCAGTGGCTTTCGGGGTTGATTGGTGTTTTTCAGTGGAACAAGATACCTCTCCTGGACATCGCTGATCGGCAATGCGTTGAGAGGCGGTGGTTGTGCTGGGAAAACGATGCGATGACCGCTGGTAGGCGTAGGGGTGCGGGGTTTGGCGCCGCTCCCACCAGAACTGGGGCTCCGGATACGCTCCATGGCCCGCGTAATGCCGGACGGGAGCTGGGCGGACGGCAGATCCAGCTTCAGACTGATCTTCTTGTCTCGCAAATTGGGCAGCTCCGGAATTTTCATGTTAGGGATTCGCATGTTGGTAGTTCTAAAAGGGAAAACTATTAAATAGGGTTTCAATAAACTGGCGATAAATAAGCTTTATTCATATATACTTGTTAAAAAAACAATTTTAAAGGATATTATGCATCACAAAAATGGAGAAGCAGCAGAGTGGAAAATTATCGTTTTTTTAAGGAATAAAAAAATTGCATTTTTGAAGTTAGAATCGTTGACAAACGTATAAATTTGGTTTTTGATAATAATTTTCTTCTAATAACAAAACTTAAAAGAAATTTTGAACAAAATTAAAACAAAGATTGTTTTAAACGTTTAATTTTAAAGAAATTTAAGTTCGCATTTTTGATATGAACTGTTTTACAAAAAATAAACCTCAAAAACCCATCGTAAATCATGGCCGTAGCCAGGATTTCAATTGAGGGGGGATTTTTTTGGAAGGGGTTTTATACGTGACCACAAGGAGGGTCTGGGGAGCAATAGCCTCCCAGAAATGGGGTGTCCGGGGAGCAGGATGCCCCCGGGGTGAGATTTTTTTTTACATCTAAGCTCTTAAAAGGCACCTGGAAACCTAAATTTAAGTACAGAATCCTTATTTTTATTTATTTTTTCTTTTTTAAATAGATACAACAATAAAAGTTATAATTAAATAGTTTTAAGGCATTATTATATGCCATTTTAATTAAAAAAAGAAACATTTGTTTAAAATAAAAAATCTTTATTCAATTTTGGTTAGGTTTTATAGTTAATACTGCAGTTATTAATATGCACTGCACTAATGTTTTGAATTTTGAATAATTTCATTTTTGTGAATAAGAGGTTTCATGACCATAAATCACTCTTATTTATGTATTTAAGATAGCTTTAATTACATAACAGAGTGATTAGGAAAAAATTTTTTCCAATTTAAAAAAAAACGGGGGACCCTCACAAAATTTTTGCTTTCCCAGAATTTGAGGGTAATTAATCCATACATGGGCAAGTTGGTCCGTAGTGGGGGTTAAACTCCAAATTAGGAG
>JASAMX010011769.1:0-21266 GCA_030248175.1 Microlaimidae sp. YZB2_3
ATGTTCTTCGTTCAGTTCATATTGCTTAATAGGCAAAAGACAAAATTTTCCTCACTTCGCGGGCACTTTTAAATTGCCAGATTTATCTTAGTTTTTTAAAATTCCCATCGATTGTGCCATTCAATGGTTGAGGCATACATGTAGAATAAACTTCCATAAACACTATTAACCTTTTATTAACGTTATTAAACATATGTTTAAATGTAAAGGGATAAAAAACCTTAAAAACCTTAAATGTAAGTATCATCTGAAATTAAAACTTCTTGTTAATTTTAGCGCCTTAAATTAAAATTTTCTCTCCTGGGTGGCATTCCCGCCCCCGACACTTCTGACAAGGGGCTCTGCTTCTTGACCTCACTGGGGAACTCTACCCCCAGTTCACCCCCCATTTCAGGGGGGCTAGTGACCTTCATACCCTTCTTCAGGGCTAGCATCTTTGCCCGCCCAGACCGCCCCCTAAAATGAAATCCTAGGTACGCTACTGAATGAGGTTACGCAGCCACCTGACCCATCACTTACCATAATATGGAATACTAATTGTTCAAAAAGTGTTTAAATTTTATTAAAACTATCAGGTTATTTATTTGGCGGAGGGATGCAGTTAAAAAAATACGTAGTCTTGTATGGGCGGGGTTACCTAATCCATAATTTACTAAGTTTGATCGAATTGTAAAAAAACTGGAAGAAATTTTTTAAAAATAATATTGAAACACATCTAAAAAGACAGTTTACTTTTTTGATGGAGGGATGTAGTCACATAGCACAAAATCGTCAGAACTTACTGGTTGAATGGGGTTACCCTAGCCGCCCGACTCATCACACACCATGATAATGTGAAATTCTTAAATCCCCTTTTTAAAAAGGTGCAAAAAGGTATAAAAACAAGTCCAAGCTCTAAGGTTATTTCTTTGGTGGAAGAATAAAGGTCAGAGGGACATATAGTAAAGATGTTTGCAGGTGGGGTTACCTCCATTGATTTTCATTCCAAATTTATGCCAATCAATCATAAAAATTTCGCAAAGCATATTAAAACGCAGTAAAAAAAATAGCCAGGTTTTTTCTTAGCGTAAGAATACAGTCAGATATTAAACATTAATGATAGGCAAATATGGGAGAGTATATCCCTCCCCAAATTTTTAACGTCTTATTTATCCTTAATAAGAGAGAAGGAAGGGTTTATGTGATATTTATTACTTAAGGATATGGGTATTATGAAAAATGTTTTAAGAAAGTTGAATATAGATATTATATTTTAATGCATTATTATAAAAAAATTTGTAATAATTGAAAAATATTTTTGAAAAATTATACTAAAAATAGATATTACACCAAGCAGAAAATTTTTAATTTAAAGTGTACCTAAAATTTTACATTTGGTAAAATTTTGTTTAAAGTAAAAATTTAACGAATAAAAAACATAGTAACTGGGTAAAGTAAGCTAATACAAAAACATCTTAAAAGGTGTAGAAATTGGGTTAGGAAAAAACACCTAAATAGGCGCAGAAGCAGGTTGGGTAATGATAAAAACAGATAAATATTTAGAGAATTTGGTATACAAACACCGCAGAGGATGTAGAAATCAGGTTAAACGAAAACACCTTAACAGGCGTAGAAGCAGGTTTTGGTAAGAAACATAAAAAAACAAGTATATAATGATTTACTTTATTAATTTTAATGAGTAAAATAGGAAATTGAAATGTAGACACCTTGAATGGTGTAGAAATCAGGTTAAGTAAAACATCTTTAGTTTTGTGTCGAAACAGGTTTGGTATTTACTCAATTACTAGGTGCAGAAAGTAAAAATAACAAAGCATTTTTATAGTTATTTATTAAATAAAAATGTTTGCTTGTGTAAGGTTTCTTATTTTAAATATTTTATGACTAATTAACAGATTTAAGTTTGGTTTTGTAAGGTTTTGTGGCTTTTAATGATTAAACATTGTAAAAGGCGATTTAGTGTTTAATCTTGTTGGTATTTTGGTTAAATGTAGCAATATTAAATGAGCATATGGACATAGTGTTAATAGAGCGTGTGTACTGATTTTATATTTGTAACAACCACAGTATTAGTTAGGTATTAATTTATTTATACATT
Source organism: Microlaimidae sp. YZB2_3 (assembly GCA_030248175.1). Classification (NCBI taxonomy): domain Eukaryota; kingdom Metazoa; phylum Nematoda; class Chromadorea; order Desmodorida; family Microlaimidae; species Microlaimidae sp. YZB2_3. Next base: position 2,096 of record JASAMX010011769.1, read on the forward strand.
AAATAAGAGCGTTTATTTTTAGTACATTTTAAAGAAATCAAACTTTTTATAAAATTTTTTTAAAAAACTTTTAAAGAACAATTTATAAATAAGCTAACTGATATAATAACCTATTGCATCACCTTACTTTAACTGGAATAGGTTATTGGACGAACTCGAGGAGAAGTGCGACTCATCAAACTGAAAATTTGAATTATTTCATTGTTTTTTCTGTGTTTTAGGATTTTGTTATTGTTTTTTAAAACCTAAAAGGTGGCCGAATTTAAGGCGGATTTTGTTTTTTGGTATTTTTTGGGTTAAAAATATAAAAAAATCCAATAGAGTGGAATAAAATTTTTTACCATACTTTTTTAAAGTTGGGTGGTTGTAATAAAAGTCGTGTAAAAGCCGATCGAAATTTCGCGCGCTTTTGATCGGTTGATCTGCATACTACGAAAGATAAGTAGGAGATACGGTAATTATCCATTATGGTGAGGCTTATGTATATTGCATACTTTATGTATAAACCGAGTTCCAGTGCAAGGTGCCTATTAATTATAAAAGGTTGTCAAACGGGAAAAATTTAATATTATGTACCAAGAACAATACCAAGGATAAATTAGCAAATTTTAAAAATTTTCATTGTTCGTTTTAGCAATAGTTATAGCCATTTTTCTAGGTGGCCGAATTTAATAGCAGGTGCCTTAAGTTCGGACACTTTAGAAAAGTAGTTTAAAGCTCCACTGGTTTTAAGTGTTACAGAAATTTTTTTAATTTTGCACTGGAATAACAAAAATAGCTAGTGTTAGATTTTTAGACTGAATCTTGGCTCGATTGAAAGAGCCACGGAGTAATTATCCAATAAAATAAAAAAGGTAGCCGAACTTAAGTCAGTTACCCTAATTATTAAAATATGGGTTTTGATCTTTATTACTAAACCGCTTTCGTTAAAAATTTTAGATGGTTTTATTGTTAAATAGTCGATTCAATACTGAAATTATCGCAATCAGCTAGACTTTATTTGCTTATAAAACAAGGTGAAAGGGTGAACAAAAATACTTTAAAAATAGGTAAAACATGTTTATCTGTTTTCACAATTAACTGATTTATTTGTTTGTTTGTTTTTACAAACAGTCTGTATTGTTTATATTTCACAATTAATTTTTTTTCCGTTCACATCGTATCTTTTACCAAATGTCTTATAAAATTTTTTACGTGTTTTTTTTCTTTTTATAGTGTTCATGTTTTATTTTATATACTTTAAAATTCGGTTTTGTGCTTAAAATTTTTTAAAAAGTACGTATATTTTTAAATGTTGCAACCCGTTTTCTTAAAATTCAAAAAATTGTTTTATTTAATTTTAAAGTAGTTTTGTTCACCGTTTAACCTTGTTTTAGTAATCTTGTAAATTCTTTTTTTTTTTTTTCAACGGGTCATCTACCAGTCTAGAGCGTTTTTTAAATTTTTTCTGGTTACTGTACAGTTCTATATTTATTCTTGTCGTGTTTACAATTTTTTTATTTTTAGATCTTACTGATGATGACAACTGTGGGTTATCGAAACGTGTGAATGAGTTCAATAAAAACATTAGCCTTCATTTTTATCCACATTTTAAGATCATTATTTCCCCAAGGACAATCAATCGCAGTTTTACTTGGATTCTTATTCTATGAAACTTTTTTTTTTTTAAATTTAGATTAACACTTTAAATTTTGCAGTCAAAATAAAATTTGGAAAGACACCAAAATTACCCAGTTATTTTCACATTTTGATCGAGTTGAAACCCAACGCGGAGTTTGACTCAATAACTGTATCTCTTTTCGGATTGTGGGAAATTTCTCCTCCATGCGGTATTTTTTGACAAAGTGGGCCATTTCATATTCGCGACAGAACAACAGCTGGCGTTCATTTAAAGATTTTCCACTGCAGAAATCCTCTACTGCCAATTCTTTCTTAAAAAATTACCATCTATTTTAAAGCAAACCTTACAAAAAACCTATATTAGTATGTTTAATTTTAAAAACAAACACAACAAACCAGAAACACTTTTTTCTAAGTGACTTAGCGGTCAGAACTTATTTTAAGTGTAATTGTTACCCAAAATAATGTATATATATTGTCAGTATACGTTCTAAATGTTACTAAAATTTGAAAGGATAACGATGGTCTAAGCTGACATTTCAATTTTAATTACAATAAAATTATAATTATAAATTACTTTCTCCAAAGCAAAAACTCCAAAAGCTTTTATTCCTGTAAAAAGGGCTCTTCAATCTGCCTCCCGAAGACTGGAGGCAGGTAAAACTGCTTCGGAGACAGCATGGATGCAGGTAGGAGGAGGGGTGAAGGCAGCTAAAACTTCCTCGGAGGCAGGTAGGAGGCAGCTGAAACTGCCTCGGAAGCAGGTAGGAGGTAGGGTGGAGGCAGGTAGGAGGCAGGTAAAAACCGTTTTTCTCAATTTAGGCACCCCGTCTTTACCGGGATATAAAACTAAAATGGCAGCATTTACTTCTATGTGTTCGAGTTCAGTTTCGTATTGCTCAAAAGGAGGGCGAACATGAATTACAAAACTTACCCACGTTCCCAAGTATAATTGGCGCGGTGCCGTGGTCTAAATTGCAGTGTGGCACCCCCGCACCACCGATGATTGGAATTGTTTTGATTTTTTTAAAATATAAATAGTAATAAGAAGAAAAAGATGATAAACATAATTTACAAAATTTACCGTTATAGTTGTCGCGGTGTCATGGGGCTATATAGCAGGGGATGCTCCCGCGCCACCCATGATTGCAATTATTTTTTTTGGAATAAAAAATAAAAAATTTAAAAAAAGATGATGAACATAAATTACAAATTTTATCCAGATTATCTGAATATAGCTGGTGCGGTACCGCAGGGTTAAATCGTCGCGTGAACGATGAAAGAATATTGATTTTAAGATAATGAGCTTTAGAATTATAATAATAAATAGAAGAAGATGAACATAAAGTAAAAAAAGCCAACATTCTCTAATTATACCCTAGTGTTCACGGTGCTGTGGGGCTAAACCGCTGCGTGGCGTTCCCGTGCCACCGATGCTTATTGATTGTTTTTTTTAATAAAATTTTGAATTAATTTTGTCATCAGGAATGCAAGAATTAAAAAAATTACTTTGTTGTTTTCGCCGTTTTCCGCGCAGTTGAAATAGATGGCGCTGGGCACTGGTTCGGGTCCACCACCAATTAAAACCGTTCTTCTGTTTTTTGTGCGGTTTCTATGAGGGGATGTTCGTTGTCTGCTCTGTACAATCCTTATTGCCAAAAGGCGGGATTATTGTCTATTTCAATTTATTGATCAATAAATCGATAACAACCTAAGAAAAAATGCTCCTAAGGAACTCATAATTCTTCTTCTTCCAAGAGCCCATTTATTTGCTAAATCAGAACGAAGAGAAATATCGCGGGGTGAGCGTGGAATAATATTAATAATAATAATAATAACTAGCCTGAAAAATGTTCTAAGAATAGAGCAGGAAAAAGGGGCGATTTTTCCCCGGGGTATGTTTAGAGAAGAGAGTGGACGATTTGGGGAGACATATGTGGACTATAGAAAATTTGCGTTTGGTTTGGCCAGCTGCTCACTAAATAAAAATTTCTACCATATGATAATGATTTGTTTATACATTGATCTAATCACACAGCACCGTTGCATTTTTTTTAGTTTGATGAAATGTCAATTGAAAAAATTATACTCACAACAATCTTTGACAAGCGCGAAATCGCCACTTTTTTAATTTGAAGGTTATATTTGTATGTGTAAGAAACAACTATAAATTTGAAAAAGTGGCGATTTCGCGCTTGTCAAAGATTGCTGTGAGTATAATTTTTTCAATTGACATTTTATCAAACTAAAAAAAATGCAACAGTGCTGTGTGATTAGATCAATGTATAAACAAATCATTATCATATGGTAGAAATTTTTATTTAGTGAGCAGCTGGCCAAACCAAATGCAAATTTTCTATAGTCCACATAATGTCCATCTCAGACTAGTCCACATCTTTTCTGTCTAAACATACGCCGGGGAAAAATCGCCCCTTTACCTGCTCTATTCTTAGAGCATTTTTCAGGGCTACTCTTCCACTTTTTTTGAATTAAATTAAAAAATAGGCTAATAAACTTTTATTTTAGCTGCGCAATCATTTATGTTTATAATCATTCCATTGCCGAGATATACTTTTTTAAATAAAAATAATAAGAAGAAGATGATGAATTTAAATTACGAAATTTACCCACGTTGTTTAATTATAGTTAGTGCGGTGCAGTGGCACTCCAGACAAATTTTACCTACGTTCTCTAAATATAGTTGGCGCGATGCCGTGCGCCAATGATTGCAATTATAATTCTAAAATAAAAATAATAATAAAAAAAAGATGATGAACATGAATTACAAAATTTACTCACGTTCTCTAAGTATAGTTGGCGCGGTGCGGTGGGTTAAATTGCAGTGTGGCACCCCTGCACCACCTATAATTATCTACCGGCGCGTGGCGCTCCCGCGCCACCGACGCTTATTATTTTTTTTAATAAATAAAACTTTGAATTAATTTTGTCATCAGTAATGCAAGAATTAAAAAAAGTACTCTGTTGTTTTCGCCGATTTCCGCGCGGTTGAAGCAGATGGTGCTGGGAACTTGTTCCGTTTCTGCCACCAATTAAAACCGGTCTGCTTTTTTTGTGCGGTTTTTATGAAGGGATGTTGGTTGTCTGCTCTGTGCAATCCTTATTGTTGCCAAAAGGCTGTTATTGTGCGGTTGGGAGTTTTTATTTGTCTATTTTTCAAATTTTTTATTTTGATCAATAAATCGATAACAAGGACCTAAATCAAAAAAGTGCTTCCTAAGAAAGTTGCGTAATTCCTTCTTCTTTCTTATGAGCCCATGTTTATTTTTGATGAATCAGTAACGAATGAGGAATATCGTTTTTAAGGATGGAGCGTTGGAATAATAATAATAATAAGAAGAAGAAGAAGAAGAAGAAGAAGAAGAAGAAGAAGGTTCTGAATTTCAAAATTTACCCACGTTCTCTAATTATGGTTGGCGCGGCGCAACGGGGCTAAATCACCTCGTGGCGCTCCCGCACCACCCATGATAATAATAATAATAATAATAAGAAGAAGAAGAAGAAAATTCTGAATTTCAAAATTTACCCACACTCTCTAATAGTGGTTGGCGCGGCGCCGCGGGGCTAAATCGCCCCGTAGCGCTCCCGCGCCACCCATGATTCAATATTGCAATTTTCGAGGTCAGTTTGACTTTATTTGCCCATAGTTGATTTACCTAGTTTGACTTACTTTTCTGCAATCGCTTTTGCGAAAAATGAGTTTTGGTTACAGATAAAAGAATGCAATAAGCTTTAATTTCGTTTCCAGATTCCGAACTGAGAATAAATAGTAAGTGCACTGATTCCCGAGATGATTAATTTTGTTATAGTATTATAATTCACCTTTTTGTGAACTGTACAATTTATTTTAAACAGCCGAGCCAATTTTTTTCGCTTTATATACATCACAAGCTTTTTAATGGAATAAATTTAATGAATAATTAACTATAAGTCGCAACTATGTTTCACTCTAAAAATTATGCAATTGTGCGGTCAGCTGTTTGAGAAAACACAAGCCCGTGCAGAAATATTTTAAATTCTATTCCAAGGTATTTTAGCTCAATATTTGGTTAATAATATGGTCGCTAAAGGACAGAGATTTTTGGCGCGTAATTTTATTTGTGCATTATACCAATCGCAACATTATGTTTTTGTTTTGCTGTACCATTTACAAACTTAAGATATATATTTTTTACGATAAAAAAATCACACAATAGCAACACTTTTCACATGTATGCTAGCAGGTTCAACTGGGACACCATTTTCAAGCTTTGGCGGAGGATGGTACTGCTTTCCGAAATTTTCCACTATCATGGTTATGGGAAATGCTAAAACGATGACTCCAGATATGGTGGTAAAGCTGGCAACTAACTGTCCAACTAAAAACAAAATAAGTCAAAAATTATATAGTAACCGAAACATAAATTAAATTTGTCACTGATAAACTTCTATTACTTCAAAGTAAACGTTAAATTAAGTTTAAATCACATTTCGATGTTTAAATACACCAAAAAACCTCGTATTTTTTAAATCTTTGTAAACTATTAAACAATTGCTATGCTTCTTAAAGACATTTTGGCTGATTTACTAATCCTTTTTCATTTAGTTCCACGCTTGTTGGACTTTTTAAATGTGGCATTATCTAAGTAACAAGAAAAGCCAGGTCGGTCATTTTTAGTATAGTGGTAAACTGGCAGCCAACTGGTCCAAATAAATAGGTATAAAGATAATGTTAAATAAAATAGTTTTTTTTACTAATTCCAAAACAATGTGCTGGCATCAATCTAAGTCTCCGCCAAATATAAATTAGTACAATACATAAATACAATGTAATCATTCAAATGTATTACCAACGATACTAATCATGTTAACGTAAATGAACACAAGTTTTTAGAAAAACTTAAATTAAAGTTTTAACTTGATAACTCATAAATGTCGAACCTTCCTCTTTTTAAAAAGAAAACACTTAGTAAATTTGCAATTTTTAAATAGAATTATTGTTTTGATTGCTTATAATTTTTGCGTTATGTGATTTGCGTACTAAGCCAGAATTATATACCATTCCTATTATTATACTTACAATAAATTTAATATTATTAAAATTATACTGCTTGAAGAAAACTGAAGAAAAAACCATGGAAGAAAAGAAAAAAATAAAAGAGTTGTAATATCCTGCAATAATCGGAAGTTTATTGGAATATGATAATTTTGACCAAATGTCTCGTGAACTTAAAATGGATAAGGCCATTATATACTTCATACTTATTCTTATGCACTTCATTTCATGCTGAAAAAACTAAGCTAAAACGCCCTCCATGTAGCCCATAGGGTTGCTTAACATTAATAACATAGTAAGATATAATATCCAAGATTATGTGAGCAACTATTGAAAAAGTATTGGAAATGTAGAAACGTCAAAAAATAATTGAGTTTATTTTTTTAAACAAGATGCGGAAAGCTGATATTAGTACTTATTAACAAGAATATATAACACAAGAGAATGTCGGACTGAACACTAAACTTTTGACCAAAATTTTGCGAGAAAAGTCGCACTTTCAATTTCGTGTGCGACTTTTCTCGCAAAAATCCGCCATTTTCTGCAAGTTTTTCCGAGCTGCGATTTTTAACACAGTGTAAGTTTTCTCGCAGTGGGGACTGCGACTTCTTTGGCACTCTATGCTTCTTTATTCGCACTGCGATTATTTTCGCACTGCGAGTCGGGCTGCACATAAAATAAAGTAACTTTCCAACGTTTTAAAATTAAATAAAACAAGTTTCGAAGTGTTTTACTCCATTGAAAATGACTACCAGCGTCTGTATTTTTTTGTTGCGCAGCCAGACTCGCAGTGCGAAAATAATCGCAGTGCGAATAAAGCAGTATAGAGTGCAAAAAAGGTCGCAGTCACCACTGCAAGAAAATTTACACTGTGTTAAAAATCGCAGCGCGGGAAAACTAGCAGAAAATGGCGAATTTTCGCGGGAAAAGTCTCACACGAATTCAAAAGTGCAACTTTTCTCGCAAAATTTTGGTCAAAAATTTAGTGTGCAGTCGGATATTCTTTTTTTGTTATATATTCTTGTTATTAACAAGATATGCTAAATACGCAATTAAATACCACACAGAGTCTTAGGAGTTGCAATTTCGGAATTTCGAGCCGTCGAAAAACTTGGAAATTTAGAGTTGCAAAAACTGGAAACTTGGATCCTAAATAAAAAAGTGTAAACTCAGGTTTAGGCTTAAGGCTGGTTCATACTTATGTAAAAACGTCCTTTGGACAAAGTTTAAAGGACAAATACAGCGTATAAACGTATGCAAAAACGTCCTTTGGACTTTGTCCAAAGGACGTTTTTACATAAGTATGAACCAGCCTTTAGACTTAGGTAGAGGGTTTTAGCAACTTTAAGTTTGTGACTCCAAGTTCCCAACCTACGTCTCCAAGTTTCCCGCTTTCGGCTCAAAGTTAAAGCTACAACTTTTCTCGGTTCTCTCGACCCTAAATTCCAAATACTATAAATATCAACAACATCAAACGATAAAAATGTTATTTTACAATACAGCTTATCTCAGTCTCAGTCGTTTGTCGGCACTGGATCTTGTAACCTTCAGGGGCCGGTCCACTAAACGCGTGCTGACAAGGTGCTAGGTTAGCACGTTGTTTAAAACTCTTGATAATGTTTTAATTTCTGGTTTTTTTTTTCAATAAATCTTTTAAAACTCTTTGTCTGCATGGCATAAATTAATATTTTATTAATTTTATGATTATTTTTTATAAACAGAAGCTAATAAGGCAATAACCCTTACTTAAGGGGTAGAAAAAGTCATAACTAGGGGCTTTAATAACTTTTATTTAAAATATATATGCATAAAATTTGTAAATATTAATTTATAGCATTTAAAAAAAGAGTTTCATAATATATCTTGAGAATAAACGCCAAAATTTACACATTATCAAGAGTTTTAAACAACGTGCTAACTTAGCACTTAGTCAGCAGGCGTTTAGTGGACCGGCCCCAGTTTGCTAGACAAACGTTCGGTCAGCCAGCCTTACACAAAAGCCTGCACAAAAAAATGTTGACTGGAAAAATTTCAGATAAGCATATCTCGCTAACGGTCCGGGCGATTTATACCATAGTTTTATTAGGAGCTATAAAGTGGTATAATTATCGTCTTAATCAATCTTTCTGTTAATGGAATATGTTCACTTACTTGCAGTTTTGGGTATCATATCTCCGTAGCCCACAGTGGTCATGGTGACGACGCACCACCAGAAAGTGGCTGGGATGGAGGTGAACACGCTGTCTTCCACGTCCTTCTCGCAGAAGTAGACTATGGTGGAGAAAATGAGAATAGTCACCGATAGAAACATTCCCAACATGCCCAGTTCGTTTCCACTGGCTCCGATCCCCTTGCCAAAGGACTGCATCCCTGTGCTAAACAAAATATGAAATTTTTAGTGTTTCGTTCGTTCTTGAAACTTATGAAAGTGAAATTGATGTCAGAAAAATGCGTTTGCAAATGTTCATTTCCGTTAATTGGTAGCAAATGTACGTAATTGTACATATCACTGTGTAAAGCCCTAAAGCTCCTGGGTTTATGTTTAGGCTTAAGCTTAGACTGAGATTTCAGTTATATCTAATTTAACTTTAGGTTTTAAGCTTCAAGTTAGAAATGTATGGCGCCAATATCCTCTCTTACAGTTGCAGGTTACTTTTTTGATTTCAAGTTCCACCTTTTCAATTCAAAACTCATTACTCAAAGGGTATTAAATCTCCAGCCCACCTGTGTCTGGCCAATTTCAGCACTCTGGCTATTCGCAGTATTTTTAACAGTCGCATGGCCAGGAAGGGCCCTTTAAAGTTAGTCAGCGTGTCCATGCTCACTCCGGATAGGACCAGAGCCAGTTCAACGTATGTCGGCAGGACGGACGCGAAGTCCACCACGTTCAGTAGCTGGCGGCAGAACTGGAGCTTATTGGCAACAGACAGGAAACGAGCCAGGAACTCCAGAGAGAACCAGACCACGCACACGTATTCCATAACGGCCAGGAAAAGGACCGGCTCCCCGTCAGGGTTCTGAAAAGTCCGCAGGGAGCCGATTATCATGAAGAAGACAGAGGCAGCCACGAAACCAGCGCTCAGCATTGCCTCGGCTCGGGCCAGACGGCTGGAGTTGGGATCGTCAAATACCTGGGGGACGTCGTGGCTACGGCAAGATGAGCGAAACCCGGGCAACGTTTGTTTTTGAATTCCTCTGTCGTAGTGCTTAAGGATTTTTAATTTACCAGGAGGAACAAAATGGATTTGGTTTAGATTTTTTAGCGACCTAAAAATTAATGATTTTTAAAGATAAAGTACATAATCTTAAATTCCAGGATTTAATCCCAGACCTACTTTAAAGTAAACATGAATATCGAAAATCAATACGTAAAAAATTGATTTTTATGTATTGATTGGCTTCAAGCGTTTCTTCTTGGCTTCTTAGTTCTGAATTTGTATTGACTAATTTTTTCGAAGACCTTAACACTAAAAATGTTCATAGAATTCGGAGAAGGTTTTGGGATTAATGCGAGTGCAACCTGCTCGCTGTACATTTGTTATGTATTTGCAATGGGTATAGGGTCGTTAGAGCCACAACCAGGGAACTTGAATCCATCAGAATTTTTTGGAAACTTGGAGCCACGAGCAATGGGAACTTGGATCTTTTAGGAAAAAATTGGTTCCAGGTTATATTTAGGTTTCGTTTAGGCTTAGGCAAACGTTATAGCGATTCTTACTTTTGCCTTTAAGTTCCCAACTTACGGATCAAATGTTCTTTCCTACGGCTCCAAGTTCCAGCTTCAAGTTCCCAAGGCTCCATCGACCCTAAATCTTTGCAATGCTGTGTAATGAATCGTAAAAACTATTTAAATAATTGGTTCGCGACATATTTGGAAATAAATTAAATCAACGATACAAAATAAGTTTGTCAAGATCAACATAACATGAACCCAACAAATTTATAAGTATATCGTGTTTTCGTTATTATTTAAACTAAAAAAAGAAACTTAGGTCCAGAAATAAAAGAAATTGGTTTGGTTTTACATATGTTTAGGCTTGGGCTTGCGTAAATGTTTTAGCAATTTCAAAATTTTGACTCCAAGTTCCCCCAGTCCTGTCCTAGGTTTAGGTTTTGGGGTTTAGGTTTTCTTTTATGTTTTAACTATTTCAGACATTTGGGTTTAAGTTTTCAGTTACAGCTCCAAGTTTTATACTTCTGGCTCGAAATTTCAGTTCATAGTTTTAAACGGGCCGGAGGGTCGATTTTTTAAAAATAAATAGTATAAAATAATTGGATTATACAGGTCAGCCGGACTGTCGCTAACTTAAAAAATTTCAGGCGGAGACAGGCCGAATCAGGCCTTCCGAAAACTCTCGTGAACCTGGCCGTCAAAATTTTGGCTAAATCACTCATCCATCGTAGCTATACGACGACCTTCCAAATCGTTCGCCGGACGTTTCCACAGCAGACAGAGTTGAACTCGTCCTTTTCCTCGCTATCGTCAGTTTTTTGCGAAACATTCGATTGTTCCTTATGTTTCATTGGGAATTCGGTTAAACCAGCCGATCCGTTTTCCAAAATTTGTTCGCTTTTTTCGGAAAACAGTTCAGTTTCCTCCGTTGGTACTGTTGACCCGTTTTCCAAACTCTGTTCGATTTCTTCGTGAAACGGTTCAGTTTCGGTTATTTCTGTACTCCAGAAGCTGCTGTCCGCGGTAGGTTCGCCTCTACTGGGCAGCCCCAAAGAAACGCGACAGCAGGCCGCAATGGAATGGGTGGGGATATCCCAGAAGTCCAAGCCCTCCAGAAAAGCTTCCTTGCACACCCCTGTCGGAAAATGTAACCGACCGGTCTGATAAAACAGTAACACCTCCTGAAATATTTTCGGGTTCGAGCTAACGTACGGAATGGCACTTCTTTGCATTATTTTGGCGAGTTTCGATTTTTGGTCTATAAAGCTCCATTCGAAATAATTATCCGGAATGTAAAAAGGGGTTCCTGATATGTTGATTATTTTATATCCGTCCATTTCGTAAAATATGGACGGCTACATATTGTTCAATGATGAAAAAAAGGTTAGAAATGTGGAATTGCAAATGAAAAAAATAGTGCTAACACGTCTTTCAAACCTAAAAATAATATTTTTTGTTGTTTATCATTCAATGTAATTTATTAAAAAAATAATTATCCGGAATGTAAAAAGGGGTTCCTGATATGTTGATTATTTTATATCCGTCCATTTCGTAAAATATGGACGGCTACATATTGTTCAATGATGAAAAAAAGGTTAGAAATGTGGAATTGCAAATGAAAAAATAGTGCTAACACGTCTTTCAAACCTAAAAATAATATTTTTTGTTGTTTATCATTCAATGTAATTTATTAACAAAAAAAATTAATAAAAGTATTTAATTTTAAATTTAATGAAAAGTTTGCAGAGATAAGTGGAATTTTTTTAACACATGAAACATCAAGTTTAGGAATTGGAAGTTTAGGCGAAATGAAAATCTCTGAAACTGAAGCAAAACAAGACTTTAAAAGCAAACAAAAAATTAATTTTTAGGTAGTTAGCTGAGCATACCTAAATAGTAGAATAACAAAAATAATGGAATCATAAAACACAAAAATCATGTGTTTTTGTGCGTCCCCGAACACGTAATGTACAAATAAGTGCAAAAGTTGCACTCGTCAGCAGCGGTTATTATACTCATCTTGCAATTCGAATAACGTACAAAAGGATTTTTTTATTTATTGTATAAATTTTGTATTATTAAATCATTAAAAGCAGTTTTTTAATCAAAAATTAATACAAAATATCTTTATATAAGCTTATTCTAATTCATGCAAAAAACATAAAGTTCAAAAAAAATGAAAAACAAAAGTATTTTTATATAAAATTAAAATTAAAAAAAAGGATTCTTTTTAAAAAAAAGTTAGATTTTATAAAAAAATTAAGAAAAGAGCTAAATGCATAATATTATAAAAAGAGAAATATTTTAATTTAAAAAAATTATAGTTAAAAAGCGCGCGTAAATAAAAGTTACACTTTTTAGATTTAGTTTTCAAATATTATTCACTTATTAAAAAACACACAAATAGGAATCATGGAATTTAGTTGAACAAACACATAAGCTAAAAACATCCTTTAAGGATGTTAAAAAAACTGGGAAAAAAACTTTGTTTATCATTTAATGTTTTATATAAACAAGACAGTTGTTTAAATTGTAATTGTAATTTCCGCAGGGATAAACGAAGTGAACTCTTAAACTCCTGTAACAACAAAGAAAAAAATTAACTGGAGATGAAAATACTGGAACTCCAAAAACAGAGCCAAAACCAATATATCATTTTAAACCTCTCAACGTGTTACTTTCAAAAATATAAATAAATTCGCTTGAAAATGTCGGAACTCTAAAATACAGACCCTTTGATACCCATACAATTAGTAAGGACTGCTTTTTTTATGATTTATAAGTCGTGTTTATATTCGTTTGATTGCGCTATGCGTGCTGATTGCAAAAATTATACTTTTAAGTTTCAATTTTTTTTTTGGTTACCCAATTACAAACTCCCAAAGTTGAAAAATCGTAACTTTCTTAATTTTTTAATTTAAGGTAGAACTTCACAGTTTTTTTTTGACGACAGATCTTTTTGAATTACATCTTACTATACGTAGTTTGACCTGCTGATTCAATTTTTGACATTCATTTTTCTGTAAAAAAATGTTATCGTCGACAATCATCAAATAACATCAATAACATACATGTCAAAAATACAAAACATTAATAAAGTTTATTACCAAAAATATTCTATTTTTTCATTTTCTATTTAGCGTATCTTAAATAATAAAACATTTTCTTAAATTAAAAAGCTAAAAATTAAAAAAAGATTTTTTCGGCGTTAAAATTATGGTCGAGCGACAACTCGAACCCACGGATCCGAGCGTGACGTACTAACCACTCTACTACTGGGTCAGGTGGTATTTTCAATTAAAACCAACTTTTAAAGGAATGGTTCAAAATGTAGTTTCTCGGCGTCAATTAAAAGAAAATTAAACGAAAATTAAAAAAAATTGATTCGTTATTTTTAAACGAAAGTTTGGAAATAGTTAGATATAGGCTCTTACCATTTTTTTATTATAAACGATTAAAAAAGACTTCAGGATTTTTTTAATTTATATTTTTGTAAAAAAAAGTCTTTTTTGCAATTTAAAAAAAATCCTGAGATCATTTTGAACCCAAACCACCTCTGAAAGTTGCCCCTACATTACCCTAATTTATTATAGAATTTCGCCCAAAAATAACCAATCAATTTTTTTTAAAAGGCCTTATTGTGGTTTTCAGAGGTAGAATCCATGGACATCTGTTGCGAAGTGGACAAACTTTTCGGTGATGTTTTTATAACCACTGGATAGCACAGATTGTTCACTTTTTATAGCACCCCACTTTTATGGGCCAAAAATTAATATTTGTGATGATATGCGACTTGTAGTCCAAGTGGTCAAAACTGTGAAGTTCTACCTTAAGTGTCGTGTTTATACTTATGAAATCTCTCGACACACTAGTGTTGTGATAGTTAACCAAAAATCAAAGTAGGTAGTTAAGTAGGTAGTTAACTACTTTGAAAATTATAAGTAGGTAGTTAAGTAGTTAAATATAATTACAAGTAGGTAGTTAACTACTTGAAATTTTTGAACTAGGTAGTTAAGTAGTAAGTAGTTAAGTAGGTAAAATAAAAAATTGACAAAATTAGCATTTGTTTAAATTAGGCAGCATTTGGGGGTACTTAACTGGCTAACCACAAAAAATATTAACCTAAAATTAATAATTTTACAATCAGCCCGCATAAAGCTTTCAAACATATATAAACACGACTTATATACATTAAAAATGTAAAAAGCACTCCTTAATTTTGAAGGTACAAAGAAGTTTATATTTTGGTTACCCAACATTATAAACCATTTTTTTATATCTTTTGAAAGCAGAAAGTCGAGAACTATATATTATTTGTCTATGCAGAGGTTCTGTGTCAAAACTGTACATTTTAGAGGTCACCCAGTGTTGTTCGCTAGGGCATGAAAACATTTTTAGGACCGTCATCAAAAATTAAAGCATTAAAGTGGTCAGAAATCTCCCGGGTCTCAAACTTGTCGCTCAAACAGTTTTTAGGCATGGTCAAAAAAGTGCACTTTTGACCCGCAATATAAAAGATTTTTTTCAAAAATCGTAAAATTAAACCCGTTTAACCCCTCGGGGTACCCGGAGCCTGGCAGGTTACCCCTAACAAATATAATTTTTAGCCCAAGAAAATATGGGCAAACACCATACAAAATTTTAGAGGCAAAAAATTCATAGGACGTTAGAAATTTGGCTCAAAAAATTGTCTCTAAAATTTTGTGGTTTTGGGGCTAACACCCTGAAATTTTTTTAAACACTTTTTTCAGAAGGTAGTCAGAAGTTCAACAACCTTAACTTAAGATACTGATCACGGTGCGTTCAAAAGTTGTAAAAGCTGAAACAAAAAAATTTTTTTAAACGCGGTTATTGATCAAATTTTTTAAACGCGGTTATTGATCGCAGAGTGTATATACTTCGTTGTTTTTTTGCCTAAAAATCGCAAGTTTTTTTGGTAAATGCGATATTTCAATAAATACTGTACCACATAATAATATTTTTTAAACCGTTAAAGATATCTTGACGTAAAAATTTTTGTAGGCTTTTGGAGACAGCTTTTTACAAAAAATATCATCAAAATCTAATACATAAAGTTTTAATTTTTACCGTACGGTAGCTTTAAATTTTTGGCTAGCTAAACTTCCTTTTCGCAAAGTTTTATTAAAAATTGTCGTATATATACATACTAACGAATTAAATTTATTTAAAACACACGTCTTTTAAAAATGTTATTGGTAGGAAATATTAAGACTTGCAAAAAATTCATATTCTCTACATATTCTCTATATAAAACATATTTTAGTGGATTTTAAACAAATATATGCAACTTTTAGATATATTTCAATAAGAAAGTTAAAATATTCTTCATCATAAATTTTTTTGTTCCAAGTAAAAAATTGAAAAAATGTTCTGAGTTTTACAATAAAAATTTTTGATTACCTTTTTTTAAAACAGCTACTAAAAGCTATTTTATTAACAGAAACATCTTTTAAATTAAAAGGTGTTTTACTTTTATGTTTTAGTTTTTTAAACAAAACGAAATGCGATCTTTTCTCTGCTAAAATACGATCATAAAAACAAAAGAGATTGATGACGTAAAAATTAACCAATTACTAAAACTGTAATGCTTAATGTAAAAAAAGCAATTTGTTTTATAAATATGTTTAAACAAAAAATTTCAAGAAATTAAAAGTTTATATCTATTAAAAAACAGGGTGTTTGCTCAGCTTTTTGAGAAAATTGAGAAATTTAAGCTTCAACAGCTGGCAAATATGACACCGATATTATTTTTTCTGCACCACTCAATAAATTCGATAAAAGCGTACTAATTTCCAATGAGCTAAAGAAATTCTTCTCTGTATTCTTAAATTTCTTAGTTTTTTCAAGTTGTTTTAATTTTGTTGTTTTGGTTTTTCAGTTAACAACAAACGTCACCCCAAAGCAAAAAAAAAACTATTTAAACTGATAAATATTCAGTTCCTGTTTGCGATTCAATATTTGACATTCAATATTTGACATTTTCAACATTTGACATTTTCAATATTCAACATTCAATATTTGCGATGAACGCAGGTGTAGAAAGCAGAAAAAACCTGCCTTTTCAAATTAGGCAACTCATCCTTACCAAGATATTGTGGTACATTGATAAGTATTGTGAACAAAAAATTCGCACCAAATGAGGCATTCTATTTTTACAGGGATATTTTTACCTATGGTGCTTTGATATTTATTTTGTCACAAAAAAATCGCCCAATATGAGTTGATTTAAATCAAATCTGTGCATTTTTTACAAAATTAAAATTGTCTAAGTGAACTTGATATCGTGCAATTTACACGAGTGTATTTCAAAAATATTTGGCCATCTTTTTTAATGGAAAACAGCAAAAAAATATGTTAAATTATAAATTTCTGATTATAAAACTATCTTGAAATTGATAAACCTTAATACTGAAGTCAAAACCGCAAATGCGCTCAGTAGATCAGCAAGAAAGAACGCCGAGATTCCGGACATGTTTTTACCACAAACTATACCAATACCAACTCCCGTTATGATGTTTTAAGAATATTACTCTTTATAAATGCGAATCATAATGTAAAGTCTGCGGATGATGTTGCAACGCAGCACAACTTTCAATGAGGTACTCTGGCTAATAATGATACGTTCACGTCCTATGTACAGTCTATTTTTTAGTCAAAAAAAGTACAAAAAAAGCTAATTGTTTTAGATTTTTTCCGGTCAAACACGCATTTTATTTGGCATTTTCACAAAAATTAACGAGACTCAGTTGTAAGCATAGTTTTTTGGAATCTAAAGATAAATTCTATCAGGGTGAAAATAGATGAGTGGTAAAGTAACTACACTCGTTTTTTTAAAAATTTTCACGTGCAGGAAAACACATGACGCAACTAAATAATAATTGGTTACATAACCGCTGAAAATTTTTTTTAAATTTTTCTCGCTCCCGGGTTTATTGTTTATTTCAACCAGGCGGAGAGCGGTTACGCCCTGAATTTCAGCCTGGAAGACTATAGCTTTAGTTTTGTAAAATTCTGTTCTTAAAATTTTTTTTAAGTTTGTCAAAAATATATTTCAACCCAAACTGGCCGGAAACAAATAATTAACCGGTCAAATCTTTATTTAATTTTGAAACCGTCTACAATTTAATATATAGGGTAGCTAACTTAATTTCGGCCACCTTTTTATATTTTTTGGATAGGTTTTTTTTTTAACTTTTCCAATCGACATATGATTTAGTCTAAAAATCAAACGATAGCTATTTTTGTTGTTCCAGTGCAAAATTTAAAAATTTTTGTGACACTTAAAGATCATTGAAGGTGTAAAGTTTTTTTATAGTGGCCCAAGTTAAGGCGCATGCCATTAACTTCGGCCACGTAAAAAAATTGGCTATAACTATTGCCAAAACGAACAATAAAATTTTTTAAAGGTTGCAAATTTATCCCTAGATATTGTTCTTGATACAAGTAACTTAATTTTTTCCCGTTTACAAACTATTATAGTTATTAGCAAGACTTTCAGTAATTGTGTCAAAACCTTAAAAAAAACAAGTTTTAAATAACCTGTTTTTTTTGTTGAATTTTTTGCATGAAAATCGTTAAAAAAGCAAAACTCGCAAAAAAATTCTTTATAAAAACGGCAGTACCAGAATATTTGAATACATAAAAAACGCAGGTTTTTTCGCCTGAATTCTAAAGTGGCCGAAATTAACGGAATCTTAAACTGCTCAGTTAGTTCAACGCAATGCAAACTGCTTTGGAAAAAAAATTATAAAAACATAAAAATTAAAAATTTTGAGCACTAAATAGAAGTTATTTTAAGGTTATTTTTGCCTCGTTTTAAATTTAATGCAATTCTAACACAGAGCAAACATCTAGAAAAAGACAAAAATGCTATTTTTTGCATGAAAAAGCTGAAAATGCAGAATAACACGAAGAACAAACTTTACAAAAATACTTTATTCAACAATCATCCAGTTACTTTTGTGCTGGTTCTTTTTTGTTTTAAATATAAACTAATTTTCTAACGGCCTTAATTTGGTGGTCGAAATTCAGGCTTGACCGAAGCTAGGTCAGATATCCTAGTTCAAAAATAACAAAAAAATTATTTTGCTTATAAATCAAAAGTTTTAAACACGAAAGTCCTAGGCACGTACTACGTGATATGATTGACTAAAATGTATTCTTTAAAAATTTGGTATTTCTTAGCAAAAAACCTTAATCTAATAAAGCGGGTGTTTTGATCAGCACGATTAACATCTAATATTTATTGCGATAAGCTTTAAAACAAACATTAGTTTAGTTTTTAAAATTCATTAATTCTGTTTTTTTATTAGTTTTTTTTTGTTAATTTTATTTTTTATTAGAGTGTTTTTATTTTATTAGTTTTTTTGTAAATTTTAATTCCTTTTATTTGTTAAAGAAAATCGGAAAATAAATAATAAAACAAACTTGATAGAAAACCTAAAGCATAAGTTAGACCTGAAACAAAACTTTAAAAATAATAATGTAAAAATCGAAACAGTCCAAACGACTTTGAAAATCACAGTTTATTCCAGCAAAAGAAATTAAGTAAAATCATGAATTTTATCACAACGCAAACTAATCACGGTTATGAAACAAAAAAAAAACACTCAACATGGTTTACAAAAATATGGTTTAAAAGTTTGTTTAAAAGCACTATAATAAACTATTCATTACCAACTTTTTAAACTAAATGAAGAAGCTAAAAGGAGGATATAGTTAACAAAAAATTTTTTGTCTAAAGTCAAGTTAAGCATGTGTGAAACATTTAGTACAATACGTAACTGAAGTTGGGAACAACGTCA
>JASAMX010011772.1:0-26440 GCA_030248175.1 Microlaimidae sp. YZB2_3
TTTAACATATGTCCAAATTTTTTCTTGCATAAAAATAGTAGCTTTAGCTTTGAAAACTCAAAAGTCATATTTTATGTAGTTTTTAATTAAATTCCAAGTTTTTTTTAACAAGATGTTCCTGTATTTTTTGGATTTATTTGCTAACTTTTTTTAAAATTCCCTGGACTGCAAGGTTTTTAATGAGACTTTATTTAGTCCAATTTGTTTTGTGGTTGGGGAGACGGGTCCGTCTCCTTTTGGTGATATTGTGTTGTCCAGCATAAAGTTGTCCATGTTAATTTTATTTATTTCAACTGCTTTAAATACTAAACTATAAGCTTTTAAATGATATCTCATTTAGCCCAATTTTTTGTGTGGTTGGGAAGGCAAATTCATCCCCCGTTTTGTGAAAATTTATGTCCAGTATAAAAATGTAGATGTTCATGTAATTTTTTATATATTCAACTCTTATTATGAAATTCCCCAAATCTTTGCAATGATATCTCATTTAGCCTTATCCAGTAGAGTCACTCTTTATTGAAAGTATATTATCCAGTATTTAGATGTCCATGTACATCTTTTAAAATATAACATTCTTGCTTTCTATTGACTAATTACTCTTTTTTAAAAAAATTCAATCTCTTTATGACATTTCCCAATTTGTAAGCTTTGCAATATCTTATTCAGCCTAATCCGTTCTACGGTTGGAGAGTAGGGTCCCTCCCCGTTTTAGCGAAAATATGTTGTCCAGTATTTAGATATCCATTTTATTTTCCAAAAAAAACATAATATTTTAGCTTTCCATTGACTAATTACTCTAACCAATAAGTTTGAGCCAATTCAAAGACAAATTTTTTTTTCAACTTTCAAAGTCCATAGGACCCTTTTTGTCGAAATGCGTTGTCCAACCTAAAGATGTTCATGCGATTTTTTTTACTTACCACTTTATGATATTCCTCTGTTTGTAAGCTTTACAATGATATCATATTTAGCCCAATTCTTTTTCTGGTTGGGTAGGAAGAGGAAGATCATTCCTTTCTTTCGTAACAAAACGTTGTCCAAAAATGTCCAAACATGATATTCTGGCTTTACATTGGCTATTTACTCTTACCAATAAGTTTCAGCCAAATCAAAAACAAAAAAGTTGTTAAGTTTCAAAATCCATGTCCAAGTAAAATCTTTTAAAATTTCAACCCCCTTACAACACTCCCCGGGGTATATAAGCTTTTCAATTATACTTCATTCACCTGAATTCGTTGGGTAGTTAGGGAGGGGTTAGGAAACACATACACTCACAGACAGACAGACATTATGTCTTTTTATATATAGATTATGAGCAAATTACTAAAAGAAGACATTTGTTATTTTAAACAAGCAACAATATGAAGTTTTTTCGAAAATATCATGTTACATAATGGTATCTTTTCTTGTGTTTCTATGTAACATTTTTGTACCAATGAAATTTGTAAAAATAAACATTTAGTCTACACGTTAAAATTTACGATGTTAATAGAAAATCACGCACAAGGCGGGACATATTAAAATTAATTAATAAAAAATGAATCAGAAATGAAAAACAAATTATACACGATATGTGTATAATGTATGTTTTTTGTCTGTACGTATGTATGTTTTTTTGTGAATACGTTTGCATCTCAGACGTAATGTGTCGGTGTATGGGTGTGCCACTGTGTTACCTAACTCTTCCTTAACCACTCAACGAATTAAGTTGAATTTTTTCTATTAAGTTGAATGAGGTCTCATTAGGAAGCTTATCTTGTGGGAAATTACGCGAGGGAGAAGAAACAAAAAACATTACAGGGACATCTTTCTTTTGGAAAACGCATTTTCTTCAGAGGGAGGAAGGACCCTATGGATTTTGGAAGTTAACAATTTTCTTGTCAATAGTTAATAAGACAACTCGGTCTACTTCGACAAATTTACCTCAACAGATTTTTCCTAAGCCTAAGCCAACGTGTTGCTAAGCCTAAGTGAAGCCTAAAAACAAATTAAATATTTGCCACGCAAATATTTAATATAGTTTTGCTTGTTTGACCTGCCTTCCTAACCACAAAAACTAGGACAAGGAATGGAATGGACAAGCAAGGACTAAATAAGGTATCATTGAAAAGCTTATAGTTTAAGAAATGCCGTAAAAGGCTTGAATTAATGAAAAACTTCACAAAAAAAAATTTATGCTGGACGGAGATCCCATAGATTTTGAAAGTTAAAAAATTTTTGTCTTTAAATTGGCTTAAATTTATTGCTAAAAGTTCCACATATCATATTTTTTAAAAGATCAAAATGAAATTTTTATATTGGACAACATTTTTTCAATAAAAAATGATGAAGCTTTTTTTAACCACAAATATTGGGTTATATTTTGTATTGTTGCAATGCTTAAAGTCCTGAAAATTTCATAAATGTAGTTGAATTTTTGGAAAAAAATTAACATAAACATCTTTATGCTAAATAACTATGCATATTTTTCTAAAATTTATGCATATATGCATAAAAGTTGCAAAAAATGCATATGTATCACGAGGGGACCTTCTCCGCGGGATAGTGATAACAAAAATATATAATACTATATAATATATTAAGGAAAAATATGACACTCAGTCTCAGAAGCGAAACAATTTGGTGCCATTTTTTTAGCACTGCCATTAATTGTTGTGCGCATAAAATGGCAAAAGAACTGCTCTTATTGAGGCATGTGTCATGTAAATGAGCACTGCTCAAAATGTAGCAGTGTTTTTGCGCATATACTTGCATGCTTACTCGAACGCATTGCATTTTGAAGCACACTGCACTTTTTAAGCAATTTTATGCGCATATACGCGCATATACTGCACATAAAATGGCACAACCGCGGAAAACAAAAAAATAAACCCACTAAAAAATCAGTACCTAGTTTGCACCCTGTACACAAAATACAAACTTTTAGTATAGACATACAAAAATAAAATCCAATGCAATACATAAATAGATTTCTGTGTATTGTATGTGCCATTTTATGTGCAGTATATGCGCATATATGCGCATATATGCGCATAAGATTGCTAAAAAAGTGCAGTGTGCTTTAAAATGCAGTGCGTTCGAGTTAGCATGCTAGGATATGCGCAAAAACACTGCTAGATTTTGAGCAGTGCCCATTTACACGAAACATGCCTCAATAAGAGCAGTTGTTTTAACATTTTATGCGCACAACAATTAATGGCAGTGCTCAAAAAATGGCACCGATTTGTTTCGCTTCTGAGACTGAGTGACATATTTTTCCTTAATATAATATATAGTATTATATATTTTTGGTGATAATATGTGCCGGCCAGTAAGCTTTACCCTCGATTTTAAATACCTTAATCTTAACAGATCTTTACGGAAAATAGCTCAAAAGAACGCCAAGCGAATCCTGACAAAAACGGCGTTTTAAATTTTAAAATTTTTTTCGGGATTCATTTTTTATTTTAGGTCTTTTAAAGAGCTGTTGTCCGAAAATTTAAAAGATAGAAAATTACGCAAAATTAGTAAACTTTTGGATCCAAAAAACATTTTGAGTATATAATAATTTGGGTTATATTGCATTAACTTAAAAAAATTGTCCAGTATCAAGTCGGAAAGGGTTGTAATAATACCACCCGTTGTGCCCCTTTTTTTACTCGAAATTTCCAAAAAATAGGACATCGCTTATTAATGTATTGTGGGCTTCATACTCATCCAAAACTAATAAATTATATTAATAAATGAAATAATATAAACTAATAAATAAATTAAATAATATGAACACAATCTCAAACTATACAATTATATCATTAAATATATCAATTGCCCAATTTGTTTGACAGTTATGCTCTATGTTGCTTGTAATTTTTATCAGTAAGCGTTAATTTTGTAGACTATAATTACCAATTATGAAAGAACACTGGCAAAAACAAATTTCTAAGTCGCTCAAACAAACCGGACTGCTCTTTTAATACAAAACCCATCTAAATTAGATTTGGTATTAGAAGTTTTTGACAACAAAGCTACAGCATTTATAAATTTCAGCTCGATTGGTTCTGCATTAAAGTGCGTTTCGCGCCATAGAAGAATTCGATTCCTATGACAGCAGTGCTTCTAAGCTTATTACTATTATAGCAATTTATATTTTAAGGGAACTGGACATAAAACTAAATATCATTTTCATCATCAGTTTGAATATCTTTCAGCAAAAATATAACCTAAAAGAATGTCCAACTGTACACTAAGTTTTTGCACAAAATTTTAAGAAAAAACTCGCAAATGAGACTTTTTTTGCGCACGTAGTTTTTAGCGTTTACCAATGACTTTCTTGCATAGAATTTTTGTGCTGTCAATACTCATTTTCTTCAGCACGAATCTCCCTATATTAGGAGTGTCAAAAAAGTCGCATTATTCTTGTACAAAACTACTATAAAAAACCCTGCGTTAAAATTGAAACTAGCAGAGAATGGCTAATTTTTCGTAATAAAGTGTTAAAAGAGCAGTGTTCCAGCAAAATTTAGTTAAAAATTTAGTATGGAGGCAAATTTATTTAAGTGATATATTTTTTAGCTTTAGTACGCCACAAAAATATAGTAGGAATCACAAAATGCTTCGCATAACTAAAGTTCACCAATTAAATTGCTGCATTATTGGAAACATTTATATTATTTTAACAGCGAAATTAGTTTGTAGTTTTTCGAGCAAAAAGTAAAAAAAAATAAAAATTTTTAGCGAGTTGAAAAATTTTTCAACATCAGGAAAACATAACACTTAGTTAGTTATAATTTAAGCCCAGTGAACTATCTATAGGCACCTTGCACTGGAACTCGGTTTAAACATGAAGTATGCAATATAAGTTAGTAAACTTTTGGATTCAAAAAACACAAGCGTCACCATAATAAAAAAACCTATCTCTTAGTTATTTTTAGTAGTATGCAGATCAACATCTGCATACTACAAAAGATAAGCAGGAGATACGGTAATTATCCATTATGGTGACGCTTATGTATATTGCATACTTCATGTATAAACCGAGTTCCAGTGCAAAGTGTCTATTTTAATTTTCGACTTTGGTTTAATTTTCATCGTTTTGTTTCCATGCGGCTGCTTGGCATTTGCAGCAAACAAAAATTTGCATTTTATGCATTTGCAACATTAAATTTGCATTATACTCTCAACTTTTGTAACTTACAGTATTACATATGAAGAAGCAAAAGTTATTAGGTGTATATTAAAAAGTTTTAAATATCTAATGTTAAAAAATATAATAATATATAAATTTTAAGTTTTTTACTTAACTTAAATATTTTTTTGTAAAATTCATGAGGTATTTTGCGAGTTATAAGCAAAGTAAAACAAGCATTTTTAGCAATTATTAAAAAAATGGTGATTTTTGGGTTTTATTTTTTGCACGGAAACCATTTTATTTGTATCAAGTAAAGAATATTAGTGAAGTTAGGACTTCTATCTGTTTCATATTTAAGTTTGAAATCAATCCAGCAATTTTTAAGGAAAATAGCCCCCAGGTAAAAAAACTGCTTTTTTTCGGAAAAAAGGGTCTCAGACGGGTCTTGGGTTCAATTTCAGATACAATTTTTTTAAAAATCAAAGGTTTTTCAAAGCATTTGGTATGACTCTGGTATGTTGAAAGGGATTTGCTTTTTAAAAATTTTCTTGGGTTCGCAAATTGAAAACACGTACGTTCGAAAATTTGTTCAAAATCACGCTAAAAAGTAAGATTTTCTCAAAAATCTATAAAACATTTTCAAATAGCATAAAATATCTCATGTAAAAGCCCGTTTTGTCGTTTTTAAAACGAAGTTTTTAGCTTTTCTGGAACAAAAAATATAAACATTTGCGTAAGAAACCCAATTTTGTGCGTTTTAAAAAAATGGTCGAAATTGGAAAAATTAATTTTTTGACAAAAATTTTTAAACGACCGCGACGAATTTTTAAATTTTCTAACGAAGAAACTTAATTGTTTTTTAAAGTAAATTTGAATTTTTTTTCAAAATTATCAGATGTTTTTGAATTTTTTGCAATTTTTTAAAATCAGGCAATTTTTTTCAAAATTTGAGCAATTTTTAAAGTGTCATAAAAAGTATTAAAAAAATTATTTTTATAAAAAACTGAGCCTATAAAATAGAAAATTTTCTCTTCTACCAGGTGACATATAATTTATTAGTTTCGCATAAGTATGAATCCCACAATACATTCATAAGCTATGTCCTATTTTTTCGAAATTTTGTGTAAAAAAAGGGGCACAAAAGGTGTTATTATTACAACCTATTCGGACTTAATTATGGGCAAATTTTTTTAAAGTTAATTTGAGGCGGTCATTTTGAGCTATTTCCTGTAGAGATCCGTTGAGATTAAGGTATTTAAAATCGAGAGTAAAACTACGGGCCAGTACATATTTTCACTATCCCGCGGAGATTGCCCCCCGCCCTGATACGTATGCATATACTTTTCGGAAAAATGCATAAAAGTTGCATACGTATGCATAAAAGTTGCAAAATATGCATAGGTATGCATATTTTATCAAAAAACCAAAAAAATTAATTTCCAAAATATGCATACGGATGCATTTTTCCGAGAAGTATATGCATAGGTATCGGGGCGAGGGGGCAATCTCCGCGAGATAGTGAAAATATGTGCCGGCCCGTAGTTTTAGCCTCGCTTTTAAATACCTTAATCTATTAAAAATTAATTAATAAAGAAAAAGAAAATTAAGAAATGAAGAATAAATTATACGGGATATGTGTGAATCTAACCTAAATGCATACGTGTGCATATTTTTTATACTTACATATGCATTTTTCACATATATGCATACGTATGCATTTTTTTTGCAATTTTTATGCATACGTATGCATTTTTTCCTAAAATTTATGCATACTTATGAATAAAAATTGCAAAAAAATGCATACGTATGTATATAAATTCCGGAAAAATGCATACGTATGCATATAAAAATATACATACGTATGCATTTAGGTTGGATTCACACATATCCCGTGTAATTTGTTTTTCATTTCTTATTCTTCTTTTTCTTTATTAATTAATTTTTATGTATTCTTGGTATAACTGTTGTTTTTTATTAATCTTTTTCATATTCTAGTATTCTGTTAAAAGTACTCTCGAAAAATGAAGCAGATTGGAGAAGATTTTCTAAAGGAAATTTGCAATCAAACCAACAATGACGCAGTATTAACATTTTGTCAGGGACAAGTTTTACCTGGTAAATTTTAGTTTTAAAACTTCCTAAAAATTACTAAATAGCGTAATGCATGTTATTTTATTTTAAATATCGGTTCTTAAAGCGAATAAATTTAAAGTCGATGATTTCAGTATATATATTGGCTGGAATTAAAGATTTTTTTACGTTTTTTGTTTTACTTTGAGGTCTCTCCGAACAGTTTTCATAAGTTTGGTAATGTATTTTTTGACATACGATATTTTAGAATTTTTCCAATTAAATTGGAAAAGTGGGTCTTAAAACAAAGTCTACAGTAATATTTGCTAGATAATAAAAATATACAATATCTTGTCAAATATATTAGTACAGGAACGGGACACGAGGGTACTGGACACGAGGGTACTGGACACTAGGCTACTGGACACGAGGGTACTGGACACGAGGGCACTGGATACAAGGGTACTGGACACTAGGCTACTGGACACGAGGGTACTGGACACGAAGGTACTGGGCTTAAAAAAATTGCGTTAACCACAACCTCGCAGCAAAATCGATTCATTATGCAAAGGGGGACACGAGGGTACTGGACACGAGGGTACTGACGAGAAGAAAACATAACTTTTCCGCATAAAGTGGAATAAACTTATTGCATAACAATAGTTTATTATATATAAATATCATTTAGTTTGTTTGACTTAGTTATAAAAGAGGATTATAAAAATAAAATTATTGAGAAGACATAAAACAAAAATAATAATTTCATAACATTAAAACGTTTTCGTGTAATTTGTCCACATTTTCGTGAATTTTTTTATATAATAACTAGCTTTAAAAATCTTGAGAATCTATGAGACGACTTGAAAGATAATAAGCATTAAGGTTGCTGTTATGCTTTGATTGTGCTGTCAAAACATTTTTGTGGTTATTTTTCGTGGTGTGTTGAAAAAAAAGAATTCTTAAAAATGACTTCGGAAAAAATACCTGCAGAAGTAATTGCAAATAAAACAGTTTAGTAAAATATTTTGCGAAAAACAATTGCTTGCCTTTTTTAACAGTAAATTATTCGGTATTTTTAAAAAGCACACTATTATTGAAATATTATGATAAAGTTTAGCTTAATTTTTGGGTTTTGCTTAGGCTTAGGAAAATAAATTTTACCTAGCAATGGGTTTTGAAGACTCCCAAAAATTCGTTGTTCGATTATTTAACTCACGACTCAATATACTTAGATTTAAATGTATAAAATATCATACATGAAAAATCTAACAATTGTATGTTTTTGGGTTTTAAAAGCACATGTTGTTTGCCTTGTTTTAAATGATCAACATGTGTTCAAGTAAATTCCTAAAACTGGAGTGGACTAAAAAAGGCAAGAAGTTATTTTTTACTTTTCTACTGCTAAAATCTATTTTTGCAAAAGTTATTATTTTTAAAAATTTTATCAAAAAAACTTATTTATTTTAATCAAGAGTCGATGAAAGAGTTTAAATATAAAAAAGACAGCAAAAAACTGAAACTTGCTTCAATTTTCCAACAAGTATATGATTTAGAAAAAAAAAACAAAAAACAGTAATTAAATAACTTCTTGGCGTTCTCATTCCACTCATGGTTGTTTAATAATAATTCTTTAGTTTTTCAAAGGCAGGGTTTCGAAGCTCCAGAGATTCGGAGATAGCTTCAAACATTATCATTGTTTTTATTAAAAACCCATGGTATAAATTGTGTGTAATATAACACTTAAAAATTTCATATTTTAGTATGATGTTTTTTAAACAATTTACGTAGTTTTTTGATTATTAAATTGCATTATATTTAAGCAAGAAAAAATGTTATTTATAATTAAAAACCAAACGACTTATGTAACGTTTAATTGTGTTCACGTTCAAACGATTAAAATTTAGTTCCGCTCATTCAGTTTAAAAAATTTACATATTTGTGGCAAACGTATTTTTTCTTAGCTCAGTACCCTCGTGTCCGGTACCCTCGTGTCCAGTACCCTCGTGTCCAGTACCCTCGTGTCCAGTACCCTCGTGTCCAGTACTCTCGTGTCCTAGAATCATTAGTACAAACAAATTTGTTTAACATCACAGTTAATAATGCAAATTTAGAATACTATTCTAAAATTCATTGGCAAACTTTGATATAGTGAATCAAATAAATAATACTATAATTCAAATTACACCAAAAATTTAAAAATTATGGGTTTTGAAAAGGCCATAATATTTCTCTTGCTTTGCGAAAACGTAATAGTTAGTTCTGTTTACTTTTTGCGATCAAATATGGACTGTCTGTTCATAAGGTTCTTTTATCGTAACGATAATGCTTAAGAGTAGAAAATGTCTGATTATGTGTTAATCAATGGTTTTAATTGTATGTTATGCAATTCACATGTAGATTTTTCATCATGTATAAATAAGGATTTCTAAACGCAAAACGTTTTGATAAATTTTTCTACATAATACACTGTCGAATAATTCAAATTATTCAAAATATTTCATGTTTTAACATGTGAAATAATTTATAAAACAAAACAACGTTGAATATTTTAAAGGAACATCATCAAAGAGGTTTACATTCGCAGTTTTTTTTGCCTGCAAATTCGCGGTTAACATGTAGAATAATCTACAGTGTTAGGTTAGGTAGAAAATTATCATGTAGATTATTCCACAGCTCTAGATTTTTTTACATGATAAAAGATCGAAACTGTGGAATAATGTATGTATTGTTTAACAAGTGTTTAACACGCAGTCTACGCAGGACAATTTCTACGCCTACGCATTCTTAACGTTAGAAAGAAGCTATGGAAGCAGTTTTGCAGTATTTTTTTCGATTTCAAGCCGATAAGTAGAACTTATCGGCTTGAAATCGTGATTTCAAGCCGATAAGTTCTAATTTTCGATGGAATTGAGCCAAATATATGCACAACTGGGCAATTAGTGTTTTTCAATTCAGTTCCATTGCATCTTTTCGTCAGCGGCTTCATGCTGTGAAAGCCTGAAGATTTTAAAATTCCTGTCCGTTTAGTTTAATACTCTATGTTGTTGATTTTGTCTAAATTGTTGTTGTGTTTATGAATTTGTAGTTAGTTACTAGTTTGAGCGCTATTAAAATATGACCTGAACTTGAAAAAACATAATCAAAAATAAAAACATAAATTCTCTTTGATAAAAATCATACTGTGAATTAGGCTTAAAAATCTACTGAATAACAATTTTATTGTGTTTTTTTTTGATTGAAAAAATTGAAATTTTCACCATTGGATTCCTAGAAAAATTTTTATATCTTAAATTATTTGAGATTTTTATTAAAGAGCTTCGTTTAATATTTTAGCTTTCCCGGAATTCGGTTAGCTATTTATGTTAACAACATTTTTAATTGTAAAGCATTGGTTAGATGAATTTAAACGTTCCATATATCATTTTATTTTTAATTTTCATTTTAAGTTACATACTATTTATATTGTTCTAAAATACGATGGTGCCTGAATTTAAAACTTCACTATGAAAATGACGGAAACTCAAACTCGTTGTTATTGTTATGTCTTATTGAATATAAACTCTAAAATAACCATACAAATATAACGTCATGATACTCATAAAGTTTATAGACAAATAAAATCTAGCTGATAATTTAAGTATTGAATCAACTATTTAACAATAAAACTATTCAAAATAACGAAAACGGTTTAATAACAAAGATGAAAACCCATATTTTAAAAATTATTTATCAAATTATACTGAATTTGGAATCCAAATGCAAATTTTTTAGGGGCTAAAGTTGGTTAATATTTGTACATTTTGTAAACAGGTGAAATTAAAAAAAATCTGCGTTCTTATTTGTTTTAAAAAAAACGTCATAACTGCACAATTTGAATTGGTCCGCTCATCTCTGCATTCTGATTTTCGCGGTCAGCCAGATATAATTCAACCAAAATAGAAAAACATCATTTATTTGGCGGTTGTTTAATATTTGTACTGACTATACAGGGGCGTTTTATTAATTATAATCTTTTTATATGTAAAGTAAAACTAAACTTTTAGTTTCCAAGAACATGATTATTTTCATTTGTTTGCTTTAAACTGAATTGTTACGTAGATAAACAAACTTTGTTTCAAACATAAAAAAAACAAATCAAAATGTTGAATAACATTCTGACTATTATTTCTTCTTAAAGTTGTCGGTATTTAAGTTTAAGCTTTTATGGCAAGAAGAACTAACAGAAAATACATATAATAGAAAACGAAAAGGGAGAAGTAATACAAAAACGCCCAAAAAATTTTTAAAGGGGGAGCAAAAATTATGAAAGCTGAAACATATAACAGTGATAAATTAATATATTTCGTAAGAACTAAAAGCTGAATTTATAAATAAAAAGCAAAACCACAAATAGCTTATCCCCTCCTCTTTTAAAGGAAGCTAAAAAAAACAAAGTAGGTATCAAATAGCTTCCCATCCAGGCTTGGGACTGGCATTTAATCAGCTTGAAATGATTAAATGGCGGAGTTACCTACCCTATTGTGACGAGTCTAACTAATGTTTAAGCGCAATTATTTAAGTCTAAAATAAAAACCTAAAAGCTTAAAAAATAAATGAATAACAATCAAAATTGTTACCTTAATTCTTTCGTGTTGAAAATTCGGCCTTTACGACTGTGTCACTTTTTTGTTTCCACGTCATCGCAAGTGAATAAATACCTGTCAAGAAAAATCCTTCTTTTTGTTTATTGCAAATGTAAATTTGCAGGATTATTTAACAACTACAGTCTCCTAAGACTAGTTTTCTTCAGTGACCTATCACAGGTCGTTACAAGATCCCATCACGGGATAAAAGTAATGATCCATCTCGGATCTATAGCGTTTTTAGGAACGCATTGATTATTTACATGAATTATAATTAACACAAAACTTTAAGAGGTTCGTAATTTCTTTTTTGTAAGTAACATTAAATTTAAGCAGCATAGGGCAATATTTCAGACAGAACTTTTTAAGTACTTCAGATAACTCATATTTGGAGTATCTTAGTTTTTGAAATTGCTTAAAAAAAGCGGCAACTTTGTTAAAAAAATTAACTTTATTTGAACAAATTCTTCCTATTCGTATTAATTGTGATAAAAATACGATTTTACCTAGCCTTAGTGAGACATTGCTGTGTTTATGCACAAAACGTATGACTTCAAAATTAAAATCTTCAGTTTTATTAAATACGTTAATATTAAGTTTATGTTCTTGACAATTAATATCCAAATCTAAATAATTACAGTGCGTAAACTCAGCAGAAGTTTTAGATAAAGGCAAAGCAGGTGGATATATTTCGGCACAAAGTTTCATAAAAGATTTGTAATTTAAGCAAAATAAATCATTAATATATCTGCACGTAAATTCAGTATTTTTCCAAGCAATACTATTATTTTTTAAAAACTTAAATTCCATAAAAGATAAAACAAGGTTGGCTACTTGCGGACTACTATTAGAACCCATCGGTATGCCCATTTGTTTAAAATATTGCGGTAAATTTAACATATGTATTGTCTATTACAAATTTAATTAAACCTTTAATTTGATCTTTTGAAAAACCATCTGCTTTATTTGGTAAATTGTCTGTGTAGTATAAATTCCGAAATCCAACCACTAAAAATTGTTTGTTAGCATTCTTAAACAGTAGATCTACAAGAGCATACAAATTTTCAAAAATAATATCATGTGGAAAATTTGTATATAGCGTGCTAAAATCTGCACTTATGAGGTAATTAACATTATTCGCTTCTTTAATTTTCTCTATAACTTGCAAACTATTTTTGATGGACCAATGAGTACAAGACTATTACAGTAATTTTTAAAGTGATCTTTAAAAAATTTTAAGATTTTACCAAGCAAAACGAAAGCTGGTTTGATACAGGTTTGATACTGGTTTTATTAGCCCCAGCAATAAATCTAAATTTAATTGGATTTTTATGAAATTTAGGAATCATAAAAATAACAGGTAAAACTTCGTCAATAGAATCCACTTTACAATTAAATAATTCTGAAGTTTTTAACAGCTTATTACAAAGGTTTACTGCAATATGACTTTCGATAGGAGTATAAACGTTATTTCCAGCAATGTTCCATTTTCCTTGCACATATTTTATACCTAATTCCTCACACAAGATTAAAGCATAAAATTTTTTGCAAATAATAGAAAAATTATTATTAGCCTTGTCGACACTTGTAATAACATATTTATTTTCCAGAGTACTAATTTTTTCCCGTATATAATTAATTTCAATACCTTTATTGTAATCAAAAACAATGTTAAGATTCTTAAAAAAGTTTATTCGATTATTAATTATACTCCGTGCTCTTTCAATAAAGTTGTTAAAATCTACTTTTTGAACATTATGTTTTTTTGCAAAGTAATTAACAATGTTATTAATAGCAATTTCTGTAGCCTCATAAACTTTAACCCAATCGATATTTTTGTTTATACGAAATTTCGTACCATATTTCATTAAATTTCTTAAAAAGTTATCTTCAATGATATTTAAATCACCCGTTATAATATGACCAAAACTTTTGTTATTAAACTTGGACAGGTTACATTCACAACTGGATTTTAATAGTATCTCTAGCTTTTTTAAGGTTAAGCTTTGTAAAAAATTTTTATGATTGCAAAAAAGTTTACCAAGTGACGGCTCATACTGATAAACTATTCTAATATTACTCATTTTAGTTTTCTCAACTGGAATAAGTGCTATTAATGAGTTATCTTTAAACAAATTATCAAATTTAATTAAATCTAATCCTTTATTATAAAAAGGTGTTTTAGCATACATGTAATTAATAACTTTTTTAGAAGTAGGTACTAAATTACTATTAAACCTATAAGCAGCTATAGCAAAAACAGTTAATTTTATAAAACTAGAAAAACTAGAATTTTCAACTAAATTCATAAGTACTCTAAAGTTTTTAAGAGAAATAGCGATTAAATGGCGATAAATTGTGTAGCTACTAATATTATCATTTTTAAACTCGTCAATAATCTTTTTAATAAGGTCATGGTTAATAATACGATTATTCCGTTTAAGTCGAGAACGATTACGTTTACGATCACCATTAGGAAATCTAATACAAAAGTAAGGATGATTAACAAATTTTCTTGGATTTTTACTAAGTGAAATTATTCCATCACCTTTAATTTTATCATTTAGACCAAACGAAAAAGCGGTACCAAGTGCTTTTATCCAAAAATCTTCGCGCTCCAAAAGTTGATTTTTGTTACAATTTTCCAAAACTTCTAAAACATTAATTTTCATGTCCAAATGGGAATGTCCCTCAGAATTAAAATGCTTAACTAAAAAGCTATTTTTTTGATTTTTGATAACATCTCTACGGTGTTCGTTAAAACGAATTTTGAGGGTACGTTTTGATTCACCAACATATTGCAAATTGCATTTAGAACACGTAATTACGTAAACAATATTTAAAGTATTACATGAACAATTCTGAAAAATATATGGATTAATATTATTTTTAGCAGTATATGTAGTATTTACTTTTTCGGTATTAATATATGCACAAACCAAACATTTGTTTTTTTCACAAGGTTGGGTGTTGTAATTATGTTCTTTATCTTGAATAGTTATAGTTGTATTATTTAAAGAATCTACACAGTAAATAATGTCTCTTTTACGTTTTACTTTGGCAGACGTTGAAGTATTAAAAACCCTACTGTCCTGCACCCGGACACTAGGAGAGTGCCGGCTGGAGGCCATACGGCTCGCAGCGCCCAGCTCGGCGTCCACGCTGCGAGACGGCGTGCAAGTCGCGTTACGATCATCAGCGCCCTGCTCAGCCATCACGCCAGAGAAAGAAAGCGTTATTTCATTGGTTTTGTAATTCATGATTTTGAAGTTTTGTGTTGGCTTTTACATAACCAACCAGCTAACGTAAAGGGCAGAGACTAATGAATACAAGTGTGTTTATAAGAAAACAATAA
The DNA here is from genome assembly GCA_030248175.1 of Microlaimidae sp. YZB2_3. NCBI lineage: Eukaryota > Metazoa > Nematoda > Chromadorea > Desmodorida > Microlaimidae > Microlaimidae sp. YZB2_3. Next base: position 15,155 of record JASAMX010011772.1, read on the forward strand.
AACGAAGAATGATTACACACTTGATTAAAAGCTGACGAAAACAACTAAAAATGTACCAAAAATTTTAGAAAAGCTAAGCAGTTTTAAACTAAGGTAAACGCTAAAAAAATTTTTTCTAAGATTAAAAAATTTTAAAAATGTTTGTTATGGTGCATGATTTTAAACCCAACAGATATAAAAAAATTTTAAATGCAACAGTACCTCATAAAAATTGAATAAAAAATAACTAACGCCTGCAAACAGAGTACATAAATATTATAGTTAAGGTGGAACAACACGTGACATAATTTACTAGTGACCATAGGGCCATTACTAAACTATACTGGGCTAAGATGAAAAAACTTAGAACGGTAAAAAATACAAAGGCTAGAATTTAAAAAAAAAATTTACCATACTTTATATGTAGAGACAAGGAACAGAAACTTTTTAGATTAATGATAAAATATGATTTAGAAAACGAGAATTTTAAATTATGCGTAGATTTATTGACAAACCCTTTTACAACAAATAAGACAATTAAAATTGAAGTTTAAATTTTAATAATACAATCGAGAAATTGATTACTTTAAGTAATTATATGTATATTAAAAGGAGCTAAATTTAAGAAAGCAAGGAAAGGGTTAAGCCACAAACCCGAAAATATTTTTAAAAATTTTTCAAAAAATTGTTTAAACTGGTAAAAGTGACAGTAGTAACACCTCCAAAACGTTCACTAAAAATTTTTCTTACAAAAAATAACACCTATTGATGGTGCCGCATCTGAATGTCTACGCATGATATTTGGCGCTTGATAACCGTTCTCTACAATATTAAAGGGGAAGTTCAAAATCCCCAGTCAGAATTGAAATTTTTACCAATTTGTGACCATGGTTTTAGAAGAAAGTTTTTAAAAAATATGGATTCTTTAAGACCCCACATTTAAACTTGGGACTTGTCCACAGTTCTTTTGTTTTAATTTAAAATTTATTGCAAAGCCATTGATATTCTCAGTATGGACAAAAAAACTACCCTACTTTTATAAACATTGAAAAATCAATTATTTAATGAAGCAATTAAAATTTTGCATAAAATATATCTTATTGATGGTGCCGAGCCGAATCCTAAATAAATCACCCTAATAATTAGCGGTTGATAGCCGTTTTCTCGAGATATTAAAGGGGGAGTTCAAAATCCCCCATAGAATTACACAACTGCGATTTTTTCCGATTTTGACCATAGCTTTAGAAAGATTTTTTCTAAGCGTAAACCTAGGAAAAACCTAAGCCTAAGCCTAAGTAAAACCTATGCCTAAGCCTAAGAAAAACCTAAACCGAAACCTAAGCCTAGGCAAAAGCCTAAGCAAAGCCTAAGCGAAGCCTAACCGTAAGCTAAGTAAGACTGAGCCTAAGCAAAATCTAAACCTAAGCAAAAGTCCAAACCTAAGCTAAACCTAAACCTAAGTTTAAACAGCAAAACCTGAGCCTAACAAAACCTAAAAGTCAAGCGAAATTTTTTTATGATAAGCTTTTATTTAACGTTGTGTTTTCAAATATTTAAAAAAAACATCATCACGTTTGCCTGATACTGGAAAAACCCTGCTTGGCCACCTCTATAGGGGGGGGGGATGTGATAACTTTATTTATATATATATTTATATTATTTATCACATTAGGATTATGATTTTATTTGAATTTTTGGTTATCGTATTTTTTATTTCCTTCTTGGGTTCCTCCTATTAGTCAATTTCAAAATAATTAATTTCAGGTTTTATATTAAATTTTTTTTAACTTTTTTGGCCTATCGTCTTTTCCCGGAGCGATGCGATTCGCCTCAGAGTGGAGCAACTGTAGTTGTCGTTGTTACTATTTGGTTAGATTAATAAATTAAGCTCAATTTGGTGGGTGAATTAGGCATTGTTTATTTTCGGATTTGGCACTCAATTTTTAAATAATTGTGATGTACATTTGAACGGACAAGTCAAATCTTTTCAATTTTGCCGGCCTATTTAGTTGCACCGAAAAATTGCTAGTTTTGTGTGTGTGGACCACAATAATTATTGTTTAGTTTCAATGAATTGCATTCAATGTTAACTAGTTTGAGTTTACATATCAACTTTTAGCAAGAATACTATAAATTATGACCACGAATGTTTCAGAAGAGCATAGCAACCTAAGAATAGTTTTTAGGTAGCGATTGCAAAATTGGTTAAAATGATATTTATAAAGATTTAAAAAGTGTATCGGTTTAAAAATGTGAGAACAGCGATCATTGTTTTCCTTGTATTTTGAGTTTTAAAATATAAACCTTTCAACTCAAATATTTTTAATTTTAGTCGATACATGTTCTGCAAATTGCCTGCCATGTCAAATTTCTGTTTAACTGATTTTTTTGATGCACTTACCGGTAGGCAATTTTTTTTAAATATCTGAGAATAATAAAGGAAATAATCGAAATTTTTTAGATTGCTAGTACACATTACCCGCCATAAACCGATACCGTAACGGGCGCCCAACTCAAAATTGTTTTTAATTAAAACGTGTAATGGACCCTAATAAATCTCAAAAACAAGCCATCGGGGGGTTGGATTTATAAAAGACTACTCTAATAACAAAACTACCGAAAAATATTAAATCTAAATATAGGTCCCTTAGACTGATCAAAAGTTTAGGCTAAAAGTGGGGCGTGGTCAAAAATCCAAAGATAGCAAAAATGCAACAGCATGTTTGACCAAGTTAAGGCACTTAATTTTTTCAAAAAAAGTTGTTTAATTAAATTTTTTCTAATTTTATTGTTATTTTCTGTAAAATTTTGAAAATTACTTTGTGTAGGCTCAGACGCAGGCGATCGGACTTACCCTACGAAGAGTTTTTGCTGGGCTGAAACTAAAATCCAAAGTAAGTTTTTGATACTTAATTTGAATTCGGTCTCCAAAAAAAATCAACATAAAACTAAAAATACAACATACTTCAAGGTCCCGGAAACAAATATAAGATACGAGACAACTGAATAGTATATATCTGTGCAGATGAGCCGGTTATTTAAGTACACTTTTTACGATTGCCTCTAAGTTATTCTCAGATAAGGATATGGAAATTACGCAATATTAGCAAAAGCGAAATAGCTAAAAAAACCTTTCAGCTGTTTTTGTATATTGAAGACTTTTTTTTTTTACAGTCAGCTTATACCATTTCAGCTGTTTATGTATCTAGGATTTTATCAACTATATCTATAAACACCACTTTTTATTTTGACGCTATTTTACGAATTACTACAAAAAAACTATAATCTTCTAAAATATATAACTTTTCAAAACCGCTAAATTTTTTTAAATAAAATATCTGAAATTATACACTGCCAAATAACTACTTATTTTTCATTTAGTACAAACGCAACTGCTTTTTGCGAATAAAAATGCAAAAACACAGACATTCAAAATTTTAATAAAACCAAAGAAAGTTTCTTAAATTTTTTAGATTAAAATCTATTCTAAAAAGAGTTTTTTTTAAACAAAATCAAAGTATTCGAAAAACTACGATAACACGATGATCAAAATCACCATTTGAACGGTTGTTCAGTGTTAAAAGATTTTCATATGGTTTATGTTACTATAGAAACGCTTTGTTTGAGCTGCAATTAGCGGTCTATAAATTTTTTTATTGATTTTTAGCTCTTTCACTCTTCATTCCCACAAAGCAAATTATATAGCTGCAAATCACAAATAAACTCTTGCTATTTGAGGATCCTTAAAAATTCTAATGTTAGATGAACAAAAACTTGTTATTTCGAGTTGGTTAATAAAAAAAGTTTCTTTTCAAAGCCAGTTTTTTTACTTTTAATGATAGCTTTATTATGCAACTAAAGTTTCAAATGACAGTATCAGTTTAAAATTCCCATTAAAATTTTAAGGATCCTCAAATGGCGGGTTTTATTTGTGATTTGCAGCTATATGATTTGCTTTGTGGGAATGAAAGTGGGAGGAGCTAAAAATAAATAAAAAAATTTCCTGGCGCTCATTAGCTCAAACAAAGCGTTTCTATAGTGACATAAACCTGTGGAAATCTTTAACACTGAACAACTTCCGTTCAAATAGTAGGGTTTTGATCATAGTGTTATAATAAGTTTTTCGAATCTTTTAAATTTTGTTTAAAAAAAACTCTTTTTCAATAAATTTTAATCTAAAAATTTAAGAAACTTTGCTTGAGTTTTTTCTAAAATTTTGAATGCTGTGTTTTTAGTTTTATTCGCAAAAAGCAGTTGCGTTTGTACTAAATGGAGCGAGTGGTTGTTGGCAGTGTATGATTTAGATGCTTTATTTAAAAATTAGCATTAAAAATTATATATTTTAGAAGATTATAGTTTTTGTCAGTATCATTCGTAGAAATAGCGTCAAAAATAAAAAGTGGTGTTTATGATATCAGTTGATAGCGAAAAAATCCTAGATACATAAACAGCTGAAATGGTATTAGCTGATACTAAAAAAAAACCTTGATACAAAAACAGCTGAAAGGTTTTTTAGCTATTCACTTTGCTAATATTGCGCTGGGTTCATATGCCTTATCTGAGAGTCAGCTTTAGAGGCAATCGTTCAAAATACTTAAATAAGCCGGCTCATATCATTTTTGCACAGAATATATATCTAAATTGTACGTATCTTATATTTGTTTGCAGGACCTTGAAGTATGTTGTATTTTAGTTTTATGTTGACTTTTTTGGAGACCCGATTTTTCAAATTAAGTATCAAAAACTTAGCTTTGAATTTAGTTCAAGCCAGCGACCTTTCTTCGTAAGATAGTCAAATCACCTGCATCTGACCTACACAAAGCTAATTTTTCAAAATTTTTTTACAAAAAAATAACAATAAAATTAAAAAAATTTAGTAAGGAACGACTTTTTTGGAAAAAAAAAATTAAGATCGCCTTAACTTGGTCAACGTGCTGTTAGCATTTTTGCTATCTTTCAATTTTTTGACCACGCCTTGGCTTTAGCCTAAAAACTTTTGATCAGTCTCAAGGGACCTCCTGTTTAAACGATGTTCTCGGTAACTTTATTTCTAGAGTCAGTCTTTTATACAATAAAACCCCCCAATGGCTTGTTTTCTGAGGGCCTTATTAGGGTCATTACACGTTTTAATTAAAACCATTTAAAGTCCTAGGTAGGGCGCGTCCTAAGTATGGGGCGTTCTTGTTATGGCAGTAAATGTGTCTGAGCAATATAAAAATTTCGATATTTTCCTTTATTATTATGTCAGATATTTAAAAAAATTGCCCTCAGTAAGTGCATCAAAAAATCAGTTAAACGGAAATTTGACATACAATTTCCACAGGGCAATTTGCAGAACAGTCTATCGACTAAAATTAAAATATTTTGAGCTTGAAAGTTTTTTTTATATTTTCATTCAAAATAAAGAAAACAATAATCGCTGTTATTCGCGTTAAACGATGCACTTTTTTGAGTGTTTTATAAAATATCATTTAACCCATTCCCGATCGCCTTACCTCGAACCCTTCTTACCCAGTTACTACTGTACTATAAAACGTTCGTCATACGGTGGTATGGTATCTTGCTCGACCATTAGGGTGTGTAAACTCAAACTTAGTTAACATTAAATGCCGTGGTGAAACTTAAAACAATAATTATTGCTGGTCACACACCGCAAAACTCACGATTTTTTTGCGTGCAAGACTAAATGAGCAAGCAAATTGAAAGGGTTAAAGCTTCTGCGCGTTCAAATGTACAGTAGCAATTATTTAAAATTCTAATGCAAATGCAAAAAATAAACAATGCCTACATCTCACACACCACCACGATATAACTTTAGTTTACTGTAATCTTAACCAATAGTCAGCGTTAACCATACAGTGTACCACTATCGAGGGGCGAATGTTTCACCGTGGCTACCGGGAAAAAGACGATCACGGAAAAGAGTTAGAAAAAAGATTTGGTATAAAACCTAAAGCTAAATTCTTTTAGGTTGAAATTAAGACTAATAAAAAGGGTCAAGAAGAAATAAAAAATAAACGCGCAAGCCAAAAAAATTTAAAAAAATAAGTCATCAGTGCTAATGTAACCAATAATTATGATGATATTTTCTATAAGATCGAGTGGTTACTGCACCACCCCATTTACCCTGATGGAATTCATCTTTAATCCCATTTATTCAATAAAACTTAACCATCGAAGTAAAGGAAAATGGCGTGTCATTTTTTCCAACCCAAAAATAATGTAGATAACCACACCGCATAGCAAGCATATATAGTAACTATCCAAGCTAGGAATAATTTTGAACAAATCCATAATTGGTGGGTTGATTGGAACGGATTGATAAACAAAATATCTGCGAGTTAGCTTAAGTAAGCCGACAGAATGAAAGAGTTTTAGTCGGTTTGGCGACATATCCATCACCGGTGGACTAACATCTGCCGTACCATAAAACAATTGGCTCATTATGGACATGTTATCCTTTTTAGTTGGAATATTTTCGTAAACCTCCGATCCATTCACTATGTTGTAGAGAACTGCCTTTTGAAATTTAACGACAAACGTTTCATTTGTTTGTCTTACTAGCAGTAAATCAATCAAAAACTGGATAAAATCTGGAAAATATCCCGCGTTTGTGCAGTTTGACGGTACTGGGTCGTAAAAAACGCACGAGTTTTGTGACAATAGAATCTCAGCAAGTGGGACTTTAATCTCAACTGACATAATTGCTGAGAAAAAAACAAACACAAAAAAGCTATTATTGAATAAATGATTTTTTTTTAGTATAACCGAAAATCTTTTATTTCCAAAAATTGTAACTAAAATAAACGTGTTGGATGTGCGCCGCAGTCTGCCGCCAAACTGCCACCATTTAAGGAACTAAAGCGTTAAAGTAAAAAAAAAAATTAATAATAAGATTGTTTTAACTGAATTGGGGAAACTTCTTTTCCGCCACTTCGCTCTCGGCCCACTTCGCTCCTGGCAAATTTTGTGAACGCATTTTTTGCGACGCTCTTAAAGATGGAAATCCTGCATTTTCCTAAGCCCAAGCGAAACCTAAAAATTAAACAAATCTTTGTTTTTATAAGTTTAATAAATTGGTCTGAAATAAACCAAGTAGCGAGGTTGGTCCCAGCAAAAAATAATAAATTTTGCCAAAATTTTCTGGGAGCGAAATGGGTCAGGAGCGAAGTGGCGGGAGCGAAATAAGCCGTTCCTGTTTTAACTAATTCATAGTTTATTTTTCTAATTTTAAAATTCACAAAAATGTGTTTTAAATATAAACTCTGTTTTACTCGACTTTTTTACTCAACTTTCATTAAGGTTAAATTTACGCATTACTAAGCCTAATCAAAGCCTAAAAAACAACCTTAACTTTCTTCGCGCAGCTATCTGTTAAAGTTTAGATTTTTTAAGGCTTCGCTTTGGCTTAGGAACGCATAGGCTTAACTTTAAAAAAGTTCAGTAAGACCAAGTTAGCTTATATTGCGAAGCTGAAAAGTTCTCACGGTGTGCGCTGAAAATTTGTAACTACTTTTATATTGATAGCTATGCTGCTGGAGCAAAATGGCCCACGGCACAATAAGCTATAGTCTGCTCAGCTACTTTCTAAAAAGGAGATCTCTGTAAAAAAATAACTCGGTTTTGTTTTCAATTTTTTTGTAGAATAAAAAAAGATTAACAGTTTTTTGTACTATAAAAAATTGTTTAAAGATGTAAATTTGAGACTAACATTATTTAATTACATATAACGAGTTAAAACCTTAGTCTCACAATAAAGCCAAAAACACAAAAAACCGATTACAGAACCCAAAATTATTATCTTTAAGTGAGGGTAAACAAAACGTTAAAAAAGTTAAGGAATGGTATATAATTAATTCCCCACCAACTCTTGCCTATCTTTGATGTTTCATATCTGACTGCATGATTCCTCTGCCAAAAAAATATCCTGAGTTTTTTTAATGCATTTTAATAACCTTTAAGAAATTCATTACCGGTTTATTGATAGTTCAAATCTAGCCGATTTGGATTACTCCAGCCCGCACAGATGTTTACTACGTAATTCTTATGAATTGCATCCCTCCGCCAAAGGAAAAGAACCTGACATTTTTACTTTGTTTCGATTTTTTTCACAACTGTTTAAACCATTGTTTTGGTACTCCAGACCTGTGCACTGCCCCCCGGGGGGGTTTTATCAAGGGGGAACAATTCCAAAATGGGGGGGGGGGCGGAGGACAGTTTATTTGAAACGGGGAGCAATAAAACGGGGGAGGGGCAAGCAGGGGAGAAAGAAAAAAAAGTTAAGAAGTGGTATTTTACTACGTTATTCTTATAAATGCATCCCTTCGCCAAAGAAAATAACCTGACAGTTTTACTGTGTTTTAATTACTTTCACAACTTTTGGAAGCATTGGTACTCTATATCGTGGTAAGTGGTGTGTTGGGTGGGAAACATCATTGACAGTGATATTTGCTATATTCACCATATGAATGCATTCCTCCGCCAAGAAAATAACCTGACGTTCTTAATGTGTTTCTATATTACTTTTGAGAAATTCCTTCCGGTCTATTCATAATTTAATATAACCTAGTAAATTATGTGTTATGTAACCCCACCCGTACAAATGGTGGTGCAAATCGGGTTAAACAGGTTCTTTTACGTGAATTTTCAGGTGGCCGAAATTAACGGAATCTTGAAATGAGCATTTAGTTAAACGCATTGCAAAGTGATTTTGAAGAAAATATTAGAACATGAAAATTAACAGTTTTGAGCCTTAAATAGAAGTTATTTTAAGGTTATATAGTGCTTCGTTCTAAATTTGATGCAGTTTAAACACAAAGCAAAAATTAAGAAAATCATTTTTTGTATGAAAATGTTGATAATGCAAAATAACTTAAATAAAAAACTTTTGCAAAAACACTTTATTCAACAATTATCCAGTTACTTTTGTGCTAGTTCTTTTGTGTTTTAAAAATCAGCCAATTTTCTAACACCATAAATTGGTGGCCGAAATTAAGGCCTGGCCGAAATTAAGTCAAATATCCTATACGTTTAATTTATTATGCAGAAGGAAATAGTCTAATTTCTAACGCCTCGCTACCATAGGTGGGCAGGAGGGTTGGATGTATGTATACCCCCAAAAATTCGATTACTGCCGACATCTCTCCCCTTAATTTTGGGGGTTCCTCGGGCACCTCCCCCACTAAAATTTGGGGGTCCCAGTACTAAAAACGGGGTATTTGAGGTATATTAAAAACTTACAATAAAAAAATAAGTAATCAAATAAATCTTCCATGTCTTTTATTATTTTGTTATGTCTTGTATGAAATTCTTAGATACGTAGTTAATAGTGTTAATATGCTTTATACCGTTTTCGAACTGACGCCTTGAATGAAAAGGGTTTAGCAAAAGTTTTAAAAACAGTTTTTTCAAAATATTTTGCTACATATTATAGCCATTTCCAAAAGAAATCATTTCTACTAAATGTTTTTAATTTAATACACGTAGTGCTCTAAACAGTCAATACAATTAAAATTAAAAAGTCAAAATAATCGTTTTTATTAATATTACAATAGAGTTTAGAATTACACTCCGAGCTTCATATTTGTTAATCTGGAAGCAAGAGAAATGAGCATTAGTTATGTGGAATCGCCTAAAGAAGCCAGTTCAGTATCTTGTCAATGGACATTTCATCCTGAGGACATAAAAGCTCTTTCCGCTGCCAAGCGTGATGAGCGATCCGTCTTTATTTACATCCACAGGTATAAAAAATAATTTTTCTGTAATTTTATATAGATAATGATGTGAGATAGGTAAAATATCCTATATTTTTATTATTCTCTCTGTATTATTAAATATAACCTCACATCTAATCCCTAAAATCCTCTGATAGGGGTGGGGCTTTGACTAACATTCTACATCAACAACAGTGCTGATATAGGGTGGTAGGCGGTAATATGGAATATCCATGGCCGGCCCGCTTCAGCTTTAAAAAAAAAAAAAAGTCCTGCTAATACTAAAAATCACAACAATACGATTAAAACATTTTTATATTCTGCAACAGAATAAAATACTTTGTAACTAATGTTTAGGAATTCGGACGATTTCTTAATTCATTTTCCCACTGATGAACACCGCAAGCGATTTTTGCAGCTAATGGAAGATTTGACTCAAGGAGATTCAAGTCAAATGAAGGTTAGTTCTATCCAGAATGTCTAATAAATTTTTAAAAAATATTTTATTAATATAAGTTTTTTTTGCAGTTAAACTCCTTTTATTTTTTAGCGTCTCGAATGCTACAATTTAAATTGTAATTTTGAGTGGAAAAAATAATAAAAATTTCTGGTGCCGTTCTCCTTTGGTTGAGTTGTTTTTTAATTCTTTAAAAAGATAAAAATTTGATTTCGCGTGCTTTTTTGTATGTAAATTTTGTACACAATAAACCAGTACTAATTGCACCACTAAAAATGACGTACGTGATGCAGATCTGTGCACTGCCCCCCCCCTTTCCTGGGTTTTGTTGGGAACAGGGTGGCAAATCAAAAACTGTGAGTGACAAGTTTTTTGAAACGGGGGAAGGGAAGCAGGGGAGAAAGGGAAAAAAGGAGAAAAGAAAAGAAAGAATAAAGAAAAAAAGGACAAAAAAGGCGAAATTTAAGTTTAAAAAAAGGTTTAAAGTGGCTTAACAAGCATTGGAAAAGGCTAAAAACTGCAAAAATGATTACTTATTTTTTTATTGTAAGTTTTTAATATACCTCAAATACCCCGTTTTTAGTACTGGGACCCCCAAATTTTAGTGGGGGAGGTGCCCAAGGAACCCCCAAAATTAAGGGGAGAGATGTCGGCAGTAATCGAATTTTTGGGGGTATACATACATCCAACCCTCCTGCCCACCTATGGTAGCGAGGTGTTAGAAATTACAAATGATTCCTTTGGATAGCAAATTAAACGTATAGATTAAATGGGATAAATTAAATATTAAAACAATTTTATGCATATTGCTTCAAATAAAATTAAAAGCTTTAGAAGCTTTAAAGCTTTAGCTTTATTTGGTTTTTTCGGTCAGTTTTCTTAAAGTATGGAAAATCGCAATTTTTTGCACCCAGTATCCCGTGGTAAATACAGAAATATTTCCATAAAAAATTAAATATGAGTGTTAAAAAAGGCAAAAATACCACAATTATAAAGTGCACATTTATTATATTATTGGCGGTAGTTAAAAGTATCGTATTAAAAATTAGATTGCAATGGAATTTTTTAAACTTTTAGAAATATGCACTATTTATTGTCTATTAGTATATGTAATGACGAAGTATAACTTACATATAA
>JASAMX010011774.1:5000-27598 GCA_030248175.1 Microlaimidae sp. YZB2_3
GAACATAGCTATCTGAAATAACTTTAAAGGCTCAAAAAGAGTTGTTATTTAAGTCAGTTTTAAAACTTTTCTTGAATGCATCCAAAAAATCGAAGTTACTTGAGATTGGAGTAGATTGTTCCAAGGTGTAACCACCCTATTTGCAAAAGAAAATTTCCTTGCATTAATTCCGCTATCTTCAATAGCCAATTTAAAGGGTGACCACGGGTGGGATGCAGGTTAAAATTAAAAAAATCATTGGCTTGCAAATTGTTTAAGCTATGTATAATTTTAAAGAACTCATATAAATCAATTTTGTCTCTTCGGTCTTTTAATCTTTCTAAACCTAGATAATCCAGTCTTTGTTCATAACCAACAGGTAACAACTTGCATTTATAAAACAACCGCCTAGTGAAATTTTGTTCCACTTTTTCCAAAATGTTTATATCTTTTTTTTAAATAAGCGTTCCAAACTGCACTAGCGTACTCCAGAATCACCTTGGTCACGCACCAATTCTGTGGTTGCAAGTACGTTATTACCAAGCTTATATTTACAAATTAACTCTTTGCTGTGATTTTGAATATGAAGAGCTTTATATTTATGATCTGATAATTGCAACTGCCAGTCTTGTGACCAGCTGTATATTCTATCTAAATTTTTTTGAAGTCTTAAGGTTTGAATGTGGTAATCTTTGGATTAAGATTTTGCAAACAACTTTATATCATCTGCAAAGAGTCAAATTTGTGAGTACTTAACACAAGCAACAATAACATTAATATGAATAAGAAAAAGAAATGTACCTAAAACAGAACCCTGAGGAACTGAACTTTTTACAGGAAATGATTTTGATACTGAGTCATTAATTACAGCTTTAATTTCCCGCCCAACTGAAAACTCTTTTATCCATTTTAAAAATTTACCAGAAAACAGCATATATTTTTAGCTTATATAATAATTTTTGATGTTACACGGTGTCAAAAGCCTTGGAAAAATCCAAGTAAATGACATCAATTAGAAGTTTATCTTTTGGTACCTTCGTCCACTCATTAAAAGTTTCCAACTGCTGTGTTATTGTAGAACTTTTTGCCTTCAAACCGAAACCTTGACAAAATGATATGGAAAAAGACAAGAAGTTCTTCTTTGACAAGCTGTTCCATTAGCTTACAAGAAAAATATGTGAGCTTTAAATACTTTTTTGTGGTAAATACCATGTTTTCCAGCTTTTCAATATTTGGTGGATTAAAATTTGGTAACGTATTATCATTATCAGTAAAAAACGGAAGCAAAATAATTTCCTAAAAGTTCAACATTTTCAAACTCTTCAGTTACAAAAGTCCTCTTGTCTCTTTTAATTAGTGGGATAGTTTGTTTTGTTTTAATTTTACTATTATCCAATTTATAAAAATTTCTTAAACCCTCTGAACTTAAAATTTTTGTTTTTTTATTAGTGTTAAAATCTCTAACTTTATTTTTGTATACTTTGCAAATTTTTTTGTACTTTGATTTTGATTTTTTATCAATATTACGCTTATGCCAAAGTTTTTTCTTTTGGTTTTGTAGTTTTCTTATATGTATTGGATATTGTACAGTTTTTTTCTTGTTTGTAAATGATTTTTTTCCAGGGACATGTCTATTGATTCTTAACAACAAAATATCATTGAATCCCTGCCAAGTATTTTCTACTGTGCCACATTCCTCAACTAAAATTTTCCAGTTGATTGTAGATAAGTATAAACTTAGCATATCATAATATGCTTTTAAAAAATCAGGTATGTAGTTTTGAATCTTATTTTTAGGAGTGTTAAATATTTTAAGATTAATTTCAGATAAAATAGTGTGATGATCTGATTGTGAAAACCTGGGCGCAACAGTGACATTATTAAAAATTTCTCTATTGTTTGTGAACAAAAGATCCAGATAATTATTCTCACGAGTTGGTTGTGAAACAAGCTGATACATACCCAGCTCAATAAGAAACTCAAACCAATTGTTTTCATTTTGCGTGTTTGAAGTTATTTTATCTGAAGACCAATCAACCCCTGCTAGATTGAAATCTCCAGTTAAAACAATGGTTCTTACAAAGTTTTCTGTTAAAATCTTGATTAGCTCAAATATTAGATTGTCTTTTTCTTTGCTAGTACTAGGTTCTCTATAAGTACCAATGAATCTCAGTTTAGATGACTTCTGTAGAAAAATGTCAACCGCTACTAGTGCTATTGCAACATACTTTTCCTCCATTTCAACTTCAACTACTCTAAAAATATTTTTAATTAATAAAACTATTCCACCTCCTCGTCGCTGATGTCGATTCTTTAAACATTAAATAAACATTAAATTCTCTATTTTTGATGATCATTTCATTAGAAATTGTTTCAGTGAGCCATGTTTCACAAATAAAACAGATATCAACAGCGCCATAGATAAGGTCATCTCCCGAAATCAGAACATCAAGCTCGTCTAAAAAGTTATCAAGGTTTCTTGCATTCATACACAAAATTTTTATACTAGGTATAAGCTTTAGTTTACTATAATGGTAATTAAGTCGCGAAATATCCTTTTTTGAAACCTTAAGGGGAGCGTTGAGAGTGATGTCGAACAAAAAGGGATCACCATCAGCAGAATACCGAAGTAAAACCTTGTTGTTCTGCTCTCTTAGCTCCCGAAATTTGCGAAGTAACTCTTTTTGACAGACTTTCTGTTCCTCAGTTAAAGATGGTCTTACGTAAACTTTGTCATACTTTGTGGAATCCCTTAGGCGACCGCCTGAAATTTATGTTTTTACGGAAATCTATGTTTTTACAGAAATTCATTTTTTATGTAATCTTATTCTATTTTATATTATACACATTTATTTAATTTATATGTTTTTATTCCTATTTATTTATAGTACAACTGACGATGATTGAAGAAAAGGTCGAAAGCTCTTGTATAAATTATGTGGACAATAAACGTTTTAACCTTAGTTTGTATTGCTTTATCAAAATAATATTCTTGATAGTTATAGCCATTTTTGATGGCTATTTACATTTTAAAGTTAAAACTGCAATACAGCTACAAGAACAACTTTCTTGGGATTTCTTAGGAACAATTTTTTTGGGAACAACACGCCATTTTTTGGGATAACAACTCCTGAACCACTGAACCACTTGTTGAAAAAAAATTTGTGGGCTGGTGGAGGCAGGGGTAGGGTTTTCACAAAAAATATCAAAATCGAAGACAAAAAGCTTGACTCGCACTGCACCTTTAATAAGAAAATCAACAACTAAACAAGGTGGGAGAAAACAAAACCCTCAAAAATGCTAAGAAATAAAACTTAAATTATAGACCAAAATTAATAAGCGCATTAAACCCACAAATGCAAAATAATCCTCCATCAGAACTATAGTTTGAAACAGATAAAATCTAACTTAACACAGTTAACATAAAAACAGTTGACATAAAAACGAACATGGAATTACACCGTTACCGCTTTGAGACACAGTAAACATACTAACAGATTGGATAATCTAGGTTAAGGAAGTTAATAGACTTAATCTCAGATTAAATCGTCATTAATCCGAAATTGGGAAAAACCAGAAAATTTTTAATCCACCTTCAGAGGTGGTTTAAAAATTTGCATAAATTAACAATTTAATTTGGAGTTAGTGACGATTTAATCTGAGATTAAACCTATTTCGAATTAAATTAGTTAAATTAGATTATCTAATTGATACTGCTAGTATGTTTACTGTGTGTTGAAACCTTCAGCATACGACTCGCCCCTGAGTTAGCTAAATTTACAATAGAAAAAATTTATCTCGACTTTCACCTGGATAAAATTGATTTTTTACTTGCATCCTTAAGCACGTAAAAAAATAGATAAAAGAAGTTTTTGTGGTTTTTTTGATTTTTGATTTTTGATTTTTGATTAAGTTTTTTTTTTCAATTTTTGAAAAAAATTTTTGATTAAGTTCTATTTATTTTTTTGTTGGAATTTTGGGAGAAGGAGGGGACAACTTCTACAGTAAAAACTTAATTGAAAATTTAAATTTTATGGAAGGGAAGACAGCTCTGGCTCTGCCAGAAAAACCGGACAGAGATCCCGACAGACAAACTATTGGCTTATTATTATAGTATATAGATATAGATATTATATTATTTATTTATTTACAAGGTAATACACATAAATATATGCAAAACACTTATTGTAAATATGAAATAATACAAACACATATAATTTGCACAAGGCTAATGATATTTAAAACAAAAAAAGCACAACTTATTAAAACATTGTTAGTTACAATAGTTTAAAAAAAATTCTGTATTGTTGGATATACTTATGCGAAAAGACTGGACTGACTTAATACCTACAATATATTTGTCAAGATTGTTCCATGGATCAATAACACGATTACTAAAAAATTCTGACGTCAATTCTGTATTTTTCTACTTGTCTGATCTTGAAACTATTATTTTGGTTTGATTAATATTCTCAAATTAAAAAAAATCTAATGGATTCACATACACTAAGTTGTGAACAATTTTAAAACATTGCACAAGATCATTTATGAACCTAGGCGTTTCTAAACTTTTTATTTTGAGTGTCGCAAGGTGATCAAAATAACTGGCATAAGGTATATTACATGCTTTAAAAAGGCGTCTTGTAAAAACACGCTGAACTCTTTTAATGCGAACTTTATCTTTTTTTTAATATGGATTCCAGACCGGTGTTTCATATTCAAGCAATGGGCGCACATAAGTTGTGTATGCACGCAATAAAATATTTACGTTTTTAGTTAAAAAACCACAAAAAATTAAATATAGCCTTGACATTGCTTTGGTGGCTATTTTGTTGCAGTATCTCAAAAATTTTAATGAGTCAGATATAGTAATTCCGAGATCTTTAACATGTTTTACTCGCTCTATTGGAACAGTGTCAAATTGATAATTAAAAACATTATCACCACCAAAGGATATAATAGAACATTTTTCAAAGGCTACACGCAGTTGCCATTGGTCTGACCACTCACAAAAAGACTTAGGAGATTTTTGGAAAAATTGGGGTAAATTGTTTGTAAAGGAACAAAAATTTTAGGGTTATCGGCAAACAATTCACTAAACAATCTAGTTCAAGACATTCGGGAAGATCGTTTTTAAAAAATAAAAATAGAAGATGATCCAGGAAACTGCCCTGGGGAACTTCACTTTTAACTTCAAAAATATCAGATTTTGACTCGCAATTATTTAATACTACAACTTGTTAATTCATGTTAAAAGTTCATAACCAATACTGTAGGATTGCAATTTTTTAGTAGTTTTGGGTAAATGACAGTGTCAAAAGCTTTTTTATAATCTATGTAAACACAATCAATCTTTTTTTATCTTTAATTGCTGCAGTCCATTTATTAAGACAGATTAACAGCTGCAATTCTTTGGATTTCTGAGACAAAATACAAAACTGATGGCGTTTTATCAGATTATATTTTTGTAAATATTTTAAAACAGATTTATAAATAACTTTTTTCATAATGCGACACGAAACACCGGTCAGGGAGATAGGACGGTAGTTATTGGGCAAATTTTTATTTCCTTCTTAAAAAATAGGTATCACAAAGGCGTGTTTCCAAATATCAGAAAGTTTACCCGTTAGCATTGATCATTCAAACAAACAGACCAAAACCTCAGAGATGGGAGAAGCATTTTTTTTTTCCAAAATAACGCAGACAGGCTATCAGGTGCATGAGAAGATATAGAAGGAAGTTGTTTTAAAGTTTTATAAACCTAATTGAATTGATACCGGAATCGGCGTCAAGGCGTTTATCAAATTCTGGCATGTAGCCATTATCATTGGTGTAAACGGATGCAAAGAATTTAGAAAGTATATTAGCTTTTTGCTTTTAATCTACAGATATATTACTGTTTTCACAACTTAATGGAGGAATCCCTGTGCATAACTTTTTGTATTTTTACTTTCTATAACTTTTCGTTCTTTATCATCATGAAAGTCTTTGACAAAATTATCATACATTTTAAATAGTAGTTTTTAAATAAATTTTTACTAACATTCGCTCGCTTACTAAATTTGCACAATCTATTTTTTTGTGTTTTTTAAATTTATTAGCTTTGGAATATTCGATTTTTTTTGGTTTATTTCGCTTTTTAGGAACAAATTTTTCGTTGCAATTTTTTTAAAATTGCGCATATTTTATTATACAAAGTATCAACATTTTCGCTATTTTTTACGATTTGTTTTCAATTTATATTGCTGAGAACTACATTTATGGCATTAAAATAGGCTTTTCGGAAATTATATGTTTTTCAATCAGATTAATTAATATTATCATTTTAAAACGTCATATAAAAATCTACAGACGTATGGTCACAATCTGAAGCAAAAAGCGCTCCACTCAGCACGTTAAAAACTCTATTTTTTACATTACAAAGGGCGATATCAAGAATACTACCTCCTATATGAGTAGGAAAGTGTGCATGTTGAATCATATTATTATCAATAAACCTGTCAAAAACTATTTTGTGAATTTCACTCGCTCTTAAAAGACACTGGGGAACATCCCAATCAATGTGGGGTAAATTCATGTCATCTACAATCATAGTAGAGTACAGTACATTACTAACTTGCAACAGAAATTCATTAAAGGCGCTGCTTTTTTATTATCAAAAATGCTTGGGGATGTTAAACTATAGAAAAAAATTTCACGCAGCTTATTATATTTGCTTATTAAATCTATAACAATACATTCCGTAATAATAAATATAAATAAAGAAATTTTTTTGTCATGTAAATACATAGACAGGAAAGATACAAAAGCATGTAAACGTTACAGCACTGCAATTTGTATCTACCTATATAAACACTAAACATAACAAAAACCACTAAAAACAAAAAGATTAAAACGGGTTAATAGCTCAATTAATGTTAATGTTACTTTTTAATTAATGTTAATGTTACTGTTAATGTTACTTTTTACGAACACACAAACTGTTCTTCCATGTAAATTAATTTTATCATGTCTGTACACAGTATAATTTGAATTACTAATCAGCAAGCATCACTAACACTATCATTAGCCCAGGTTTCACTAATGAATATATCGTCAAAGTTTTCAGAAGAAAACAAAGACTTTACAATTGGCAGTTTGTTTTTTATACTGCAGCGTTAAAAGAAGAGCATTTCAAAAACCTCGTGCTCCTGTTTAAATTTTTTGAAGTTTCTGATTGAGTTTTTCTGAGAGAAGATTTTCGATCCGATTTAATATTGCTTCTTTTGGAATTAACGCAGGTTCATTTTCATGAGGCTCAACAGTTTGTGGCGGTTGAATGACTAATCCAGTCGGAGTGGGGAAAGGCGGAGATGCAACTGGCTCGCGATTAGTTACTAATCTCGGTCTTTGTTGGATGGACCAAGATTCTGGCGATAAGTCTGATCGTTGGACGTAATAAACAAAGTTTCTATCTTTTTCATTAAGTTCATTTTTTTCTTTTTATAAGATCTCTAATTTTATTGCGGTCCAAGTCGGTAAAGCTAGGAAGTATGTAAATAGATTAATAGTTTTTGTTATTTTTCAAAAGGCGGGAATTTTATAAAATTTTGTTTCTTTCCAAGGATTTGTAGAAACGTGCTTTCAGAAGTGTCGGTTTACAAGAATGATCTTTTAGTCCAAGTCTAAAGACTTCGCATGGGTCAGCAATTTTTTAATGGGGAAACATTGTATCCAACATATCACGAACAAGTTCAGAATCCGTTTTTTCGTTTTCATCTTTAGGAATCCCTTGGATTACTAAAAACTTTTCATTTTTTGTAGGTATTCCTAACATACAGCTTCAGCATCAGCGCGATTTAAAGGCTGAGACTTGCGATTCGATGGAAAAAGCGGCATAGACGGGACTATCGATCGTTGTAATAAAGGCGTGGGACAGGCCGTCGGTCTCTGAAAAGTTGGCGATTTTCCAAACCAAGGATTGTGGGAGTGTGAGGTTAGATCCTGACGTGATAGGCCGAGTAGTGGTAAATCTTCATTATATGAATAAGGAGCAGTAGGTTGATTGGAGGCTTGTAAATTCTTCAGCTGGGAACTTATATCATTCAGCTGTAGCTGTATAGCTGCTTGTTCAGATCTGGTCTCGGAATGAAATTCTTCAAACTGTGAAATAGCACAAACAACTTTATTTGTACAATGCGGGCACTGATATGGCAACCTGATGGTACTTAAAATCTGCGATTGTACACCAGGCGCCACACAAGCTAGATGCATTGATCTTCCACATAAGTGGCACTCAGATTTTGTCTGCGATGGAAGACAATCAACTTTACAAAACACGTAAGTGTTTTAAATTTCCATTGGGATATCATAAAATGTAAACCATCAATAAAAATGACAGCAGTGGTAGACTTTGGCTCATTGGTGTTGAAATTGAACATAAGAAGATCAAGACTACTTCTCTTAAGGGCAGGATTAATTATTTAAAAACGTTATTTTTTAGCGGAGATGATGGCTGCGCCCTTAGAAACAGCCTTCAAAACGCTTTCGCTAACTGCTGCTTTGAAGTGGTCAATGTTTAAGGAGAATTAAAAAAAATTAAAGCAAAAAAAAGTGGAAAAAATTTTTTGCTTACAGTTACCGGATTTAGTCTGAAATATATCCATAGAAACGTGCAAAATTTTCAAATCACACTCAGGCAAAAAATCGTCTGACAAACCATATACATATATAAATAAAATTATATAGATATAAAAAACATATACAAAAAACAGATAGGTATATTTACGCTATTGACAACCTTAGATTACGTGTTTAGAGAAATAAGTTCCTTCTGATTTAAATAGTAGAAGCATGATGTTATTTGAGTATAAGAAAACATCACTACTTTGAATAATAAAAAAAACTCGATGACTTACAATTTTTTGTGAGGAAACCATAGTTAAAGTATCTTTGAACTCCTATCTTTCAAATTTCTTGCAGGAACAGTGATTTTTAAAAAATCAATTCTCCGCTTCTGAAAAATATAGTTATCACACATAGTTTTTTACTACTGCATTTATTCACATTGCTTTATTAAAGGATATTTTATGTATACCTTTATTATCACACAAAAGATTTTGTAGTCTAATACTCTTCTCATGGTTTTACGCTTGGAAAAAACCAAAATGAAAATATTCTCATAATATATCACAGTACTTTGTTTTTTTTTAAATATTATGTAAATTTGTAACACTATACACGTATTGCGAACGTATATACATATATATATGTACAACCTTTACATAAGATAAACATTTTATATTTTTTTCTTTAATAAATAACGAGAAAAAAATTTACAAATCTGGAAAACTATCTGTAATAATGAAAAAAAAATTCCAGCATAATATAATTTATGTAAAAGTTAAGTATTTAAGCCTAAAGATAACAAAAAGAAAGTATAATCTGGTAAATAAAAAAATTGTAGGAGAAAAATATTTCATTCAGAAAATGTTGGAGTAAAACCACAGTTATATCATTGTATAGATTATGACATTGTAACACTAAGCTCTTAAGATTTTACTATTTTACTATATTTAAAGCAATGTTCAAACCCTTCTGATTTACTCAAAAAGATTAGTGAAAACCCTTTAAAAAATTGTGCTAGCAAACAAATTTTAACTTGAAGGTTGAATTTAATTAAAGATGAATTCTATCAGAGAGAAAATAGCTAGGTGGTAAAGTTACCATTTCGTTCTTCTAGAAAATAATGACGTGGAGAGAAACACATGGCGCATTTTAATAATAATTGGTTACATAACCACTGAAAACTTTTTTTATCATTTTTATTCTCACGCCTTTTTTCTTCATTTTTTTTCCTATTAATAAGCGCTTACGCTCTTAATTTCAAGCCTGAAGGATTTTAATTTTAGTAAGTTAATTGACCTATTGAAAATTTAAGTTAACTCGCTAGGTAAAGTATAAAAAATAATCTAGTTTCAAAACTTTTAACTTGTTATTTGTATAACAAGTTATTTGCAAAAAATTTTGAGTTCCTAGGTTAACTGTAAATAAATATCTAAAGTTTTAAACTAATAAATTAATTATTCAAAATTGGTTGAATTATATCTGGCTGACGCTAAAAATTAGAATGTAGACATGAGGGAATCAATTAAAATTGTGCGGTAATGACGTTTTTTTTGAACTAAACAAACAAAAAAAACTTTGACGTTTTTTTGAACTAAACAAACAAAAAAAAAACTTTTTTTAATTCCACCTTTTTACAAAATATATATACAAAAATTAACCAACATTAAAAATTTTGCAATTAAAGGCAAATAAAATCTAGCAAACCAATTAATTGCATAATTAATTCTAATAAAAAAAAAAACAATAATTTTCCAAAAATAAAAATAAAAAATAAATTATTTATTAATTTTTTATTTTTAAACACAAATGTAAAATTTTTAGGGGCTAAAGTTGGTTATTTTTTGTATTTTGTTAAAAGGTGGAATTAAAAAAATCTGCGTTCTTATTTGTTTAAAAAACACATCATTACCGCACAATTTTAAATGGTCTCCTCATGTCTGCATTCTAATTTTTAACGTCAGCCAGATATAATTCAACCATAGTTTACAAATTAATTATAATGAAATGTTGGGCAATTTCTTCGTAAAAAATATTTATATCTTGACGTTTTGAAACCGCGACAAATTAAGTAGTTTGATAAATAATTATTAAAATACACGTTTTAATTTTTGTTTAGCATCTACGTGCAAAAAATCAGCTCCAAATATTTATCACAGGGAAAAATTTTTGGGGGACCCAAAAAAAAACAAAAAAAAATTAAGCAAATTAAGCTTATTAGTATGAAATTCAGGTATGTTTAGCAAAAGTTTTTAGGTTTTTAATATCAGAAAAATATGGGTAATATTTTAGTTATGTAAAATGTTTAGATTTTTAATTGGCTAAAAAACTATTAAAGGTTTTGTTGATTTCGATGACGCCATCAACAACGGTTAACCGCGCAGTGACTTAAACCATTTAATATAAGGGAAAGAGTGCTCCGCGCTCTTCCCTGATAGCGTAAAAATAATAGGAAAAGATGTGACTTCATATATTGCTGAGGTTCATTAATTGCTCTATCTGGGGCGCGCCTAAATTAGAGCCGTGTTGCTCTAATTAGGGCATTATACTTCTAATTAAGGTGCTCCTTTATTAGGGCCAATCAAATATCATATTCTGCATCAATTTTCTTAAATTGAAACGGTTTTATTTATTCGCGCAAATAAATATATCAATTTTAATTCAGGATAAAATTAAGTTATGCTATCATAATTGCATGATTGCATGAATTAAAATGAGAAGTATGCCAATATAATGGCCAGTTCCCAAAACATATCGTCATAATGACAAAAGCTGTCACCAAAAGTTCCACATTTTTTTGTTATCTGGTTATCCTATCTTATCTTGTTATCTCATCTTATCTTATTATCTTATCTCATCATTATTTGTATAGTTTTGTTATAATCAGCTAAACAATGATATTTTTATAAAAAGAAACACAGTCGATAAAACATTAATGAGGTCATGGTTTACCACGAGGTTTTAATTGTATCAGACCGTTGACTTCGATATAAGATATATCGAAGTCTTATATCGAAATCCACGATCAGACGAACTATAAACCAAACAATAAAATAAAATATTGGATCAAATAAGTCACCCAATCAAGTGATCACCGAAAAGAAAATACATGATGGACTACTTTAAACATGGACGAACTAGTAGTTTAAGCCGTTATTTTTCAAAAACAACCCATCAAATTAAAATAGTTTTTTTTAATAAATCTTCGACAAAGTGATAAATTTAAATTAAATAAATTATCATGATAAAACTCATAAACAATCTGAATTGTGGACTATATATCTTAGTTTTCCCAAACGATTCTAGGAAATTTGAACGCTAGCACTTGATCGCCGAGCATTTGACGGGTAGGGCGTTTCTTTGAACCAGAACCAGAATAGAACAAAACAAAAAGGGCGTTCCCAGAATAGAACAGAACTGAGGAGATCTTTAAAAAGATCTTTATCAACGGATTTAATATAGAGAAAACAGCCCAGAACAAAAGGGCATTTCCCAGAACAGAACAGAACAGAACCGATGAGATCTTTGAAAAGATTTTTATAAATGGTTGTAATATAGACAATTATATCATTTTTTGTATAAAATTTTAAAAACAAAAAATCATTCCACACTCTTCGGGTTAAATAATTTAAAAAATTATGTTTGGCATTTAAAAAAAGTTATAAAATAATATTTATTTCGTTATTAGTCGATCGCTTTGGGATTTTTGCTTTCTTTGGTCTGTTTTCGTTCGTTTTAAAACCCTCAGATTTATAAGCGGGTCAATATACCCCTTGATTAAAAAATCTCCGAGGTCTAAAGATCCTTAGATTCATACTGTAAAGGTTAGTTCAACACGCGATATACTCAAAAACATTTCAAACACCCATAATACACTTTATTTATTACTTATTTATTATTTTGGAGAATCTAAATTAACACGTCCATAAAATCACAAATCTCAAATGCATATCAAAACAGTAATTATTGAACTTATAAATTTCGAAATTTTAGCTATACTAATTGATGTTTGAATTATGAATTTCGAAATAAAATGACTTGATAAATTTTGAAGTTTCAAAACATGATTTTAAAAATCCTGGTTTGTTTTCAAATCACAAACTTTAAAAAAATACAAAAGATTATAAGAATCGTCATTTATTTGTATTTAAAACTTTTAACTTCGTGTATACATTTTTATTTATCAAATGTGGTAATTTTTTAACAAGTTGCATTAACTTTTTAAATAGTTTTACGTTAGTTATTTTAATATTTTATGTTCTTTTAAATTGACCAACTAAACAAATTTATTAAATCCTAAAATTATTAAATTAACGTTTAAAAACTGAAAAAAATAGCTATTTTTTTGTTAACTCGAGTTTACAAGCAGGAGCCCTGAAAAATGTGTTTTATGTGCTTCATTATTTTTTATTTTGTAAAAGAATTGAAGCCCGCAAGTTGCAATAATATTTATATATATTTAAATTTGTTATAAATTCTAAAATTTTAAACAGCGAAACGCAGAGCACAACTGTTTTCCGACTAATTGTTATGAAAAACTAAACTCAAATGCCATCAGGAAGTGTTATTACTTGTTATAAACACTGAATGTTGGGATTAATACCAGCGGTTCATGTTCAAATCCATTTTCAAACACTTGAAATGGTTAAAATAAGAAAAGAGAATGATACCGTGCGTATTTTTGTAACTGTTTTTTTTAATTTTCTTTATAATTAATCTGGGCGGCGGGCGGCTGTCGCGACCGCTTTGTTGCTTCTACAGTGCCTTCAAATTTAACTTAGGCAAATAAAATCTAGCTGATCGCGATAATTACAGTATTGAATCGACTATTTAACAACAAAAATATTCAAAATTTTTCACTAAATCGGGTTAATAACAAAGATTAAAAACTGTTTTTTAATAATTATTTATTAAATTACTTAATTTAGAATCTAAATGCAATTTTTTTAAGGGCTAAAGTTGCTTGTTTTATATGTATTTTGTGAAAAGGTGGAATTAAAAAAAATTCCGGGTTCTTTGTTGTTTTAAAAAAACGCGCCATTACCGCACAATTTTAATTGGTTCCTTTATGTCTGCAATCTAATTTTTAGCGTCAGCCAGATATAATTCAACCATATGTTTATAATGTATTTTACAGAAGTTAATTTTACACCTAAAAGATTTTGAATCCCAAATAATAAAACGAAACAGTAATTATTTAATTTCTGAATTTCAAATCAATATCGATTAAATGAATTTATGAATTATAATTTATGAATAAATTTTAAGAAGTTTCCTAACTAAGTTTAAAAACAATACATTTGCTTTATTTATTTACTAATTGTTGTTGTGAAAAACTTAAAAAAAAAATATTTAAGTTATGTTAAAGAGGATTTACCGATTTGCAAAAATGTTAACCATTTAAAAACAAAAAATAACCTTTTATGGCTTTTTATATCTGTTAGAATATTATTATTATGTGAAAAGCATCGATTTTTATCGCTAAGAATAAAAATATTGACCTTTATTACGTATTACACTGGGTTCATTACCTAAGAAAAACTTGTATTTTCTTGGTAAACTAAACTCAGATTTTTTTCTGTTTTTGTTGAAAACAATAATATTTGTGAATTTTCAACAACCTTGACAATTTGTAATATTTGTATCTGTGTGCAATAATGCATAAAACATTCTTGTTGCAACCTAAAATGTATTTAATAAATTGTTCATTCGTGGTTTCCCGTAATAATATTGCTAAAATCTTTCTGACAAAATCTTCAAAAAAAAGATTGTATTTTCTTGACCTAGGTCATGCGAAGAGTTTACCGCGGTAAGGTTTAGGTACAATATTTGTCATAAAAAATTACCACCACAGTGAGACAAAGGTTTCACCTTTGTCGTACGAAGGTTTCACGGTTGTAACTGAGGAAAAGGCCATTACGGGAACGGGTTAAATTACAGGATTTAAAGATTAAAACTTTGAATTCTGAAATTTCAATAAAATCACACAACAGAAAATATTTATACTGTTGTTAACCTTCAAGAGCAAAAATATTTTAAATGTTTTTAAATGTTTGCTAACATGGGTAAATTTTGCTGTTTTCTATAAAAAAAAACAGCTAAATTTACCCATGTTTACACTAGAAAAAAAAATAAAAATACTAACCTGTAATTGTTCGTTAGCTCACCAGGTTATGAAAAAAATAATTTACAAACTGAAATCTATCTTTCAACGCTTTTACCCCGGCTATGCGACCGGTTTTATTTTTTTTCCTTGCGCAGCAACCGAAACGGGTTATTTCCAAACGAAATACATACATCAATCTGGACACACGAAGTGAGGAACAATAGCAAAATGACACCTTTATGTGTAATTTGTCAAATGATTCCAGGAAACTGACGACAAGCTCATTTGAAAAAAAACTAACCAGTTGTTTTTTGCAGTAAGCTAGATTTATAAACCCACACAATAAAACCAGACTTGATGACGAATATTATACAGTAAACATATAAAAGCATACGTGTCACAAATACAAAATAGGAGTATATTTTAACAGACTCAATGACGAATATTACATAGTAAGCATTTAAAAGCATACGTGTCACAAATACGAAATAGGAGTATATTTTGATATAACCATCGTTTGATATTTAAAAAAAATTGAATTATTAATTAATTAAAATAAAAATTAAATTAAATTAAATAAAAAATTAATTATCACACATATCATGAAATATGCATTTAATTTAACGCGTTTACTAAAAATATTAAAATGCAACTTAAAAAGGTGCTGTGCTGTCCTTATCAGTTCTCTGCTATTTTTAAGTAAAAATAGTTTCATATTTACAACGATTATTTTAATTCTGTTGTACACAAATATGTTTTACTTTAACTTTTGCTTTTACCTATTTATAGAATTCAAACGTTTATAAAGCTTATGTGTTAATGCGATCAGGTGAAAGAAAGTGTCAAAAAAATTGCAAAATTCTTTTATTTATAACAATCAGTTTCAGCATTAATTAGGACCGTTAAAAGACAAACAGTCGTTTAAAGTACATGATGTAATAATTAAACATAATTTACTATTTTAGTTTCTTGGTTTTTGTATATAATATTAACGCAAAAACACCAACCAATCAAGACTTTTTTTATCAGGAAAAACAAATTATTAATATAGTTCATTAAAAACTTTGGCAGTTATAATATCAAAATTTACGATTTTTGTAAAAAGATTTTCGTGTTCGTTATTAACTGATTTGACTACACATATTCTTGTTTTCTATTGGTTTAAGTGAAATGAGTCGCAGTTTATTGTTCACAGTTCAAAACTGTTAATTGTATAGATTTCACAAAGTTTGGCCAATATAGTTTTTAATCCAAAAAATCCGAATTTTTGCTTTCCCAAAATATCTCAGCTGGCGGGGGCCTTAGAAAACTAAGGGTGCATCCCCATGGTTCACTACCGGATCTTTTAAGGTTAAATTCAGCTTTTGGCTGGGGACTTTCACCCCGCACCCACAAAAGGTGGTACCTGGCGGATCCTTGAGCGATTGCCTTTAGAGCTGACTCTTGGATCAGAGTAATGAACCCAGCGAAACATTTGCAAACGTTTCGCTGGGTTCATTACTCTGATCCAAGAGTCAGCTCTAAAGGCAATCGCTCAAGGATCCGCCAGGTACCACCTTTTGTGGGTGCGGGGTGAAAGTCCCCAGCCAAAAGCTGAATTTAACCTTAAAAGATCCGGTAGTGAACCATGGGGATGCACCCTTAGTTTTCTAAGGCCCCCGCCAGCTGAGACGTTTTTTGCAAACTCTGTTTGCAAATGTTTCGCTGGGTTCATTACTCTGATCCAAAAGTCAGCTCTAAAGGCAATCGCTCAAGGATCCGCCAGGTACCACCTTTTGTGGGTGCGGGGTGAAAGTCTCCAGCCAAAAGCTGAATTTTCCCAAAATAGTTTAATAAGGCAGGCAATAAAAGGCAGGTGTTTTTGAAAATAAAAATTTATCGTTGTTCTTATTCGGAAATACAATGTTTGCATAATTTTTAGTTCGTTGCGGGAACCAGTCTAAAGTTACTGGTCCTCCCTACATTTTTAACAACCTTGGTCTTCTTCAGTTCCAATTTTCGGCTGATTTTTCTGTAGTACCTGGAATCGGAGTTCTCAAAGGACTGATAGTTAAGTGGATATGACCGGAGCTCTGGAGCTTCAGGGGGCTCCGGAGCTCGAATCTCCGGGAAACATCATTGGTTTTAACCATTTGGTGGAATTTTTTCGCTGCAAATCCGCAGAAGGTGTTTCGCACCAGTGCTGCACCGTGTTCGCGTCTACCCACATCCGGACGCGGAGTTTAACACAGTGCAGCACTGACGCGCAATACCTTTGCGGATTTGCAGCAGCTTTTGGACGAAAAAACCCCACTAAGGTTAAAAGCAATGATCTTTCCCGGAGCGCCCCCGAAGCTCCAGAGCTCCGGCCTATTTTATGCTAAAGTTTTGAATAATGCAAGTGTAATTCCAACGATATAAGCATCATTTTATTTCAAAATATTTTAAACTTTATTAAAAACGTACTAAAAATCCAGATGAAATAGCTGAAAACATATTTCAAGGTTAATAAGCTTTAGATTACTCATTTAAAAACGAAAATTGAAGAGAACTCTGTTTTAAATGGCTGGAGCTGCGAAGCATGATAATTTGTGTGATGATTAAAACATCATCAGTGAACCAAAATTAAATGCGTAATTTTTAAATTTCATGTAGAAAATATTTGACACAATATTTTCAATAGCACAGTCTCGTGTCTTAAAAAATAAAGCACATTTAAGAAGAATTCGACTATACATAAAGGTAAACGTTTCAAGAAGGATTTTCAATATTGAAAGCAGTAAAAAAAGCGGGATAAAAACGAAAGCCGAAGCTACCCAAAAACTTCCCACGCTTTTTTTAACAGTTTTATGAAACGTTTGTCTAAATATTGGGTACATAAGGCTCACCGTGAAACTCTAGGTGTCGCTAGAGTCGTATATCTGTGTATAAATTTTGCTTATTGCTGCTGTACAGGTTTAACCATATAAATTTGCTTACTCACTGTGCACAAATCTCGCACAATGTATTAAGCATAACCTAAGCACAACCTAGATGACAGAAACAGTAAGTGTACCGCAGTAAAGTTTACATACTACAATGGTTGGACAAAGATACAACCACCGTGATAGGAAGCTTTCACCGCAGTAATATGGGTTCACAGTTGTAACCGCGGAAAAGGCAATCACGGAAACGTGTTAAGTTAATTTTTTGCGCCAAGGTATGCCCAAAAACTAATATCGGATTATCTGTTTGACGCTTAACTGTTAAATGTTTTCATTGTTGGAATACAAAACAATTTATTCACCCACAGATTACATAAAAAAGTCATAAAGTTTATATACTTTTGATGAAAAATTTTGTCCCCTTTCTCTAATTTCGACTCCATAAGTTTATCGTCACAATGTCACAATATAAATAAAAATAATTTACAGTATTCTAAGTTTTTCTTGACTTCATTTTGAGATTATTAGGGTTACACTTTAATTTTTAAATGAGTCAAAAGAATGCGAGACCTGGGTTTTGTGTTGAACTTTTTAAGCTAATCAAAAAACTTTATGGCATTGTATTTTAAAACCTATATATTTTAAGCATTTTATTTTAAAATATTCTGTTCAAAGCGTCATTTACCTGATACGTGCAAAAAAAACTATAGTCTATACAAAAATGATGCGGACTGGCGACTGGGGGCATAGCTTAGACTCTTAGCTATTTTATGAAAAGGTTAGGAAAAAATGTTTTTCGATGACGTCATCACTACAGCCGATGCGGTAAAAAATACCTGGTCGCAAAAAAACTTTTTTTAGTACGTGATAAGAAACGACGCTTGGTATGCTGTTAAAACATACTTTTCTAAGTTTTTTTCTGAAAGTTTGAGCGAAATCGGCTCGCTCAAAGTTTTTATAATGCGTTAAATGCGCGCGGTTTTCGGGAATTTTTGCCACGCTAATACACTGTTCGAATTATTTTTTTTGTTTTGCTTCCTGCTCGAAATGTGTACAATATTGATCATATTGTTATATATTAAATGCCTGTCAATTTTTATTCCTTACTTTTGACCTAAAATTTTTTTTGGGGATTGACCCCCCGGGGCTAGGAGGGCCAAACACGAATGCCGAAAAATGTTTTTCAAAACCATCAAAAATGTAAAATTTATCACATATGACGAATTTTGATATATCGTTTAGGTAAAAAAAACTAATATTAAGCTTACAATAAGCTCTCAAATATGAAAAATTTAAAATTTGGAAGCATTGCAAGCCCGTATGCCGGCAGCAGCAAACCTTTAAATTAAAAACTTTTCAATAAAATTTCCAGGTTATTTTTTTAGAAAAACATCTTTTCAAAGTTAAAATCCTACTACAAATTGCCAAATTGCCAGCTAAAAAATGCTCTTTTTAAGTGTTTTCTTACTTGCAAACATGTTTCCCTGTTTTTCACACAAAAACAAATTTCTAATAACTTTTGTCTCTTAACAATTTGTCTCTTGCCAATATCCCAATGTAATTTTTTAAAGTAATGCTATTTTTCGTGTAAAAACGTTTGAATCCGCGATCTGGTCTGAATTGCGTCATTTTAATTGGGGAACAGCCAATAAAGATTATCAATTATGACGTAATAACAAAAATTTGCATGACGTAAGAAAGTACTTTGGAATTTTACCGAAAATTTATGTTGCGTTTTAATGGGGTTATTTCGACCATTTTCTAATATTTTAAATCAAAATAAATTTTAAAAAATTTAAAACTAATCTTTTAAAGTTTATTAATTTTGTAAAACTTTTTAATTGAGAGGATTGCTGTTGCCAACATACGGGCTTGGAATGCTTCCAAATTTTAAATTCGTCATATTTGACAGCTTATTAAGCTTAATATTAGGTTTTTTTACACAAACAATATATCAAAATTCGTCATATGTGATAAATTTTACATTTTTGATGGTTTGAAAAAAAATTTTTGGTGTTCATGTTTGGCCCCCTAGGCCCCAGGGGGTCAACCCCTAAAAAAAAAAATTTAGGTCAAAAGTAAGGAATAAAAATTGGCGGACATTTAATATAATAACAATATGATCAATATTGTACACACTTTAAGTAGGAAGCAAAACAAAATAAATAATTTGGAAAGTGTATTAGTGTCGCAAAAATTCGCGGAAAATCGCGAAAATTGCGTGCATTCAACGTTTTAAAAAAAAAAATTTGACCAAGCCGATTTCAATCAAACTTTCAAAAAAAAAAAAAAAACTCAGAAAAGTATTGTTTAACAGCATATCAAGCGGCGTTTCTTATCTTGTACTAATAAAAAAGTTTTGGTTTTTTTGGGACCAGGTTTTTTCACCGCGTTGGCTGCAGTGATGACTTCAAAAAAAAATTTTTTCCTAACCTTTTCAAAAGATAGTCAAGAGTCTAAGCTATGCTCCCATATATGTCCCACACATATTCTAACCTCCGTTATGGATGTATAACATTTCGAAAATCGAGTTTTGTCGCCAGTCCGCATCATTTTTGTATAGACTATAAAACCCCAGCACGGATCATTGTAGCTTACCAATCAGTGGTGTTTTTTTTTTGCTTTACCCTTTTTTAACTGCGCACAATAATTCAAAAACTTTATTTAAATTCACGATGGTGAAAACTCTTCCATTTGATCGAAAGTTTTTTTAGTGTTAAAGATTTTCACAGAGTTTTGACGTTATGGAATCACTTTCAAGCAATGCGTGCCTAGAAAACAAATTGTCTTCAATTTTTAGCTTCTCCCACTGTTATTTCCACAAGCAAAACATGTAGCCACAAATCACTAATAGTAACTGCTATTTGAGGATCCATAAAAATTAAACGTATTGTGCACATTGATTTAACATATAAAAACTTTTACTAAAATACTAGAATATTTTTTATACTTAAAAATCCCAAAATGCCTAAAATTTTACTTTATAATTATAATACAAGTTAATACAACTAATTATTCATTTCATAAAACTTAAAAATATTGTTAACAATGTAAAAACTAATTAAATTATCCATGGTCGGATTTATTTTCTCGATCCGTGCTAAAATCATCGCAGTGACTGTTAAGACATTACGTACAAAAATATGTGTACCATATATTGTTGTAACTAACACAACAAAATTTATCAAAATGTGATGTCCATATCTTTTAGCAGCAAGGAATATGCACGAGAGTGAGATTTCCGTCATAATGAATGCCATTGAAATCAACTAAAAAATTTTTTATTTAAAATATCATTAAAGGATCTCCAGAACATGTAGTCACACAGACAAAAAAATGTTTTAATGCATTTTATGCTTGAACTCATGTAACAAGAGATAATACACACTTTGACATAAATTTTAGTTAATGAGCTGTTTTTAATTTTTTTTGTTGGTAAGCCAGTTTATTATACAGCTTGTTTTTTATTCAAAGAGTATTTTTATTTAATAAAAGATTTATAAAAGTTTTTTAAGTGGAGTTTTTTCGTTTTCAAAAATAAAAAAAACAACTTATAAAAACACATACATAAACACAATTACACAATAAAAAAATCCATGAAACTAATTTAAAAATTAATGTTCCCGTCCTTGCCCAATTTTATTTTGATTTTTTATGTCCAAAAAAAGTTTGCGCCCTAGAGAGTTAGTGGCGGTTGCGTTAATTGAAAGAAAATAGCGGTTGCTCTAAACATACCAACGTAACGCTCCCAACGTCAGGTCGAGGTTAATTTTTTTACTTGTTATAATTCGTCTCGTTTAAAATAATTTTTAGCAACTAATAGGAAATCTATATTTAGTCAAAAATATATAATTTATTTCAATTAAGTTTTTACAATATTAAAAGTCTTTTAGGGATTTTAGAACGTTTTTTTGTAATTACCAATGGGTTTATTTCTTTACTAGAAAAATAATTTTAGAATTTAGAATTAAAATAGCAAGTTTTTTTAAAACGAACTCAAAAAGATTTTTTATTGTAACATTTTTAAAAATTAGGGTATAATAACTAGGAATTAAATGTTGTTAGAGATCTTGGATATAATGGCAGCACTATGATCGACAATTCAATCGGCAAAAAAAAGGGTTTTGGAAGCTTTATAATCGGCAATCCTATTTTTATACTATTTTTGTGAATAGTTAATAGTAGTACCATAGATTATTTTGTAAAAAATTTTTTGTAAACAAATTTTTAAAAAAACTTTTTTAAAATCTTAAAATCTTAAAAATACCTCTAAAAATGCGGCTACAATATGTAGTTTAAAGCGCATATTTCAAACCGAAATAAGCTCCAAATTGCTTTGGTTTAAATGGCCAGTACGTACTACGGATAGAGGGTAGGAACGTCACTAGTCTTAAGCATTTAATCTTGGGTAATTATGATGGGAAAAATGGTAAAACAAAAAGAAAAATTTTACTAAAACTAATTCGTGTATTTTTGCCAAAGTTTACGCCAGAGTTTACAAATTAAAAAAATACAAGAAACAAATGGTACAAAGTTATTCTAATTATATTTACCATATTTTAAACAAAAAAAATTTTAAAAAAAAACAGTTAAACGATGAAACAGATTCAAAATTATCTGAATTTTAGTTTTTTTACAATAGATACAATAAATAATTTATAATTAAGCTGTTTGTCTGCTGCTATTAGTGATAATCCTACTCTTAATATTGTGCTCCGGTCCTCTGCTCCGAACAGTTAAAGCGGACATAGCTTTGGAGCTAACGCTTTGCCTCTTAAATGAGAATGTAAATTTATTTATTTTAGCTTGAAACATATTTTAAATTGCTCTATTGGCATTTTAATCCTATTAGTATTATATGTACTAAGTCATAATATAAATGTTGTTTACAAACAATTCGGCAAAATAATCTCTGGCATTACTTTTAAAATATTCATGAAATTAGTACAGACATAATACAAAAGACCAGGAGCTCCAAAGCTTTCTCAAAAGCTCCGAGTTGCTCC
>JASAMX010011776.1:0-14477 GCA_030248175.1 Microlaimidae sp. YZB2_3
TATGCAATTGGTTTTAAATTGTAATTGACTTGACTTGTGTTTTAAAAATTACGTTTAATTGTTTTAACAACAAACATTTATTAAATGTATCAGTGAATTTTCATTTAATTTTAGCGCAAGTTTAATACTTAAACATTTGGCTATGTGTTTTGTAGCAAAACTGATTGAAATTCTCTCCTAACCCTGATTGTGGAGAATTAAAATTTAAATTATAAAAGAACACACAAAAAAAACTAAGTTAAAAACAAAATCTTAGGCTAGTTTTTAATAAATTGTAACATTTTTAGGTTAAAACCTGAAGTTCATACCCTGATGGACGCCTAGGCGGCCTAAAAAACCGAATGAGCTTAACACGCCATCGTTCATAAACCTAATTCTTAAAACGTATGAAATAAACGACTTTTTTTCAAAAGTACTCAATGCTACGTTTTTTTAATTATTATTTAAAAGAAATATGCGTAAAATTGTGTGTTATAATAAGGTAGCACATTACTTCAATTGGACTGTTAAGATCAATTTTTAACAATATGATTTGAGGAATTGATTATTTTTAAAAACTGCTCAGTTAATAAAATAATCTTTAAATTAAGTGTTAAAAAATTCAAAACAACCCATTCAAAGTAGTTTTGCTTAGGTTTTTTGTTTACAAAATGTTTCTGTTTTAAATTCTATTTTGGTGTAATCAAATTGTCTGTTTAGGTTATTTTTATAAAAACTATGCCAATCAAAAACTTGGTTCTGAACCCAAAGTAGATTGTTCATTTGTTTTTCTTTCATTAAAGAAGGGTGGGTTGGGGTTACTATGCAGGGAAGGTGTTTAAACAGCTGGGACACCAGTGATTTTGCGTTCACAGGCGAGGTCATACTAACGCCCTAAACAGCATAGGGCGAGAAGGCAGGCGTAAATATTTCCACGCGCGTCACTATGGCGGAGAAATTGGCTAGATAGGGCGACTGGGCGCAAAAAGAGACAATACGCGGTGCCTCTCTGGCAATAAATTGAGATGAATGTACCACATGAATTGAGAGGACACTTTTCCATATAAGTCTTCAATTGAAAGATATTGATATTTAATAATGATAGAAAATTTTGTAAACTTTATCATTTAGATTACCATAAACCATGTCTCATAAAAAACAAAAAATATCGGACTTTTTTAAAGCAGATAACAAAAGCAGAACAGTAGACAATTTGTCAAATCCTAGAACTACAAGCATGCCTGAGCCTGTTGTAACTGCAGATTTGCCAGAATCGTCTAATATAACAAGCAGAGACCAACAAAGTCTGTCACCTAATCCAGATGTCCAACATCAACAAAACAAATCTGCTTTGGACAAATCCAGTTTAACAAAAAAAGATCCAATTGGTCCAAACGATATAGGAGTCATTGTTCTAAAAAAAGCAGCAGGCAAATCAATTTCTGAACAAGAAATGGCCAGTCAATTGAATTCTCCATGGGTACCACCTACTACAAACTACAAAATGCCATCTAGTAAAAAAGGAAATGAAAATAGAAATTTAAGTATGTTAAAATAAATAATAAGTTAAGTACCAAAATGAAAATATATACCTTATTTATATAAAATATTGTTTACGTGATAATAAATAGCTAATAAAAACTAGGAATTTAACACTTTCTCATTTATTTTTTAGCTAAAAAATCCATACTAAATTCATGAATAATTATTTTCAAAACATTTTATTTGTCAGTTTAAATCAAACCTAACATAAAAAATTTTTTGATTGACACAATTTTAACAACTTTAATTTATATTAAGCTTTGGCTTGTAGATCATCATCATCTGAAAAATGGGATTCAATATTCTCATGTGCTGGATGGATTGTTCTGTGGTCCCTGTGTATTATTTGCTCCAGCATATGGTGGAAAAGGATCTCACTCAAGGCTAAACAAACTAATTAAAGAGCCTGTCAAAGATTATGGTCATCTTTTTGGAAATAATGGATGGGTAACTGAACACTTCAGAACACACTATCATCAACAATCTGTTTTGATGTCACAGGAATTTCTAAAAATTTACAAAGTTCAAAATTCAAACAACCCAATCGATATTGCTTCTCTGTTAAATTCGAAAAAACAAAAAGAAGCCATGAAAAATAGAGCTGCACTGAAATCCATAATTGAAACTATAATTTTATGTGGAGAATTGGGACTTTCACTGCGTGGCCGAAATGACAGTGGATCACTTTCAAGCAATAATGAACCACATAAACAAGAAGGAGTTTTTCGCCGCTTAATTTATGAAAGATGTCAACAGGGAGATGAAATATTAAAAGAACATCTTGAAACAGTATCCAAAGCTACCACATATTTAAGCCCAATGATCCAAAATGAAATCATACAATTGTGTGGCAAATTAATTACTGAAGAAATTACTGCTGAAATTAGAAAAACAAAATTTTTCACTGTTCTGGCCGATGAAACATCAGACATCTCTCAACATGAACAATTTTCTTTGGCCATTAGATTTCTAAACAAAACATCAGGACAAATTTGTGAAGAATTTTTGGGTTTCAGTCATATAGAAGACTTAACAGGCGCTAATGTGGCCAAACACCTACTGGATCAACTTAAAGAGCATTGTTTGGATATGAATGATTGTGTCGGTCAAGGATATGACGGTGCTTCCAACATGGCAGGACTGTTCAATGGTGCCCAAGCTGTAATAAGACGTCAGTATCCACACTGTTTATATGTACACTGTGCAGCTCATGTTTTGAATTTAACATTAAGCCATGCTTGTGAAAATGAAAAAATTGCAGCAACTGTTAAAACAATTAATTCCATTATAAACTTTTTTCACTATTCTCCAAAAAGAACAGGAGTTTTGGAACGAACAATAGAAGCTTTGGGTGGAACAAGAAAAACAAGATTAACCCAATATTCTCCAACCAGATGGATTCAAAGACATGATGCAATATCTGGCTTTATTGAGCTTTTTGAGCATATCTGTACTGCGCTTGAGTCAATGAAAGCCACAGAGGAAGGTGCAATGCCCCTGCATTCAGCACTCCAAGACTTTGAATTTATAATATCATTGTACTCTTTGGAAAAAGTTTTCAGTGTGACTCTGCGGCTATCTGAATTTCTGCAAACCAAGGACATCGACCAAGCTCAAGTTAATCAGTTTGTTGACACTGTTCTTCAAAGACTAACCGAATTTCAAGAGAAACCAAGTACCTTCAAAGAAATTTTTGATACAGCTGCAGCACAAAGAGTTAAACTGTTTGGAGAACCGCCACTTCTCAATTCAAAAAGAATGCACAAACACCGTTTGACTGTAGAAGAGGACGTTCAAAATTATCTCAGGAACCATATTTTTCTGCCTCTAGTGAAGAACTTGCAAGATGAAATGATCCGCCGTTTTAAAGAAGTTGGTCAGCAGACAGTGACTTCCCTATCTAGCTTGATCCCACAGTTTATTGGTAAGACTGATAAAACACAAGTTGATAGTTTTTTTTGTAGATAGTTAATTATGATATGCTACTTGCTGCTTTATTAAGTATCATTTTCATATGTATAATTTTACTGTTTTATATGCTTTTGTAGTTGTTTATTATATATATATATATATATATATATATATATATATATCTATATATATATATATATATATATATATATATATATATATATATATATATTGCTCAAGTTAATTAATAAATGATTTTTAGAGAACAAAACGTTTGATGACATAGAGCCTGCAGTAGAACAGTATGGTTCATTCCTAGACAACCAAACTCAACTAAAAGAGGAATTTCAAATGTATAAAAATCATTCACTTCACCAGAAATCAAAAGCAATATCAGCAATTGAGGCATACATGGAATGCAATGAAATCTTTTTTCCTAACATCAAAAAGTTGTTGCAGGTGAAAAAATTTCTAAAAACCTCAGAATCTTAAAAACTTTCTTATAAATTATAAAATTGTTTATTGTAAATTTCAAAATTTTTTATAATTGCTAGAATCTTAATCTTTATAAATTAATAATCAATTTCATTGTTTATATATAAAAATTAGTTTTATTCTAATTTGTTAGTTTTTCATTTAGATACTTGTAACACTTCCAATCTCTACTGCTACTCCTGAAAGGTCATTTTCGGTTTTGCGGCGTCTTAAGGATTGGTTGAGAAACAGGAGTTCTGATGAAAGAACTAGTGCATTGGCTTTGATGCACATACATCATGGAATAATTAAAGTTGATTCTGAAAGGGTGCTTGATTTGTTTATTGAACGTGGTAGAAAACTTAATTTGATGCTATAATATGTGCTGTACTATAATATATGTTGTAAATTTAAAAAAAAAAAACTTATTTGTTCCATGGGGACATCATTTTAAAAACTTATAAATTTTTTTGTGTTCTTAGAACTTATTCATTCATAACTTTAAATGATTTTCTGTTTAAGATTTTACAACATTTATTGATGTAAAAAACTAATCAAGCACTTTTTAAATCAAGTTTAACTCTACAAGGGCGTTTTCAATCAGACTTATATAATATACCAATCCAAAAAATATTGCAAAACCGAAAATTTGATATGGTGGTGTAGCTGTTTTAAAGTTGAGAGGTTTTTAGGTTTAACAACGTTATTTTGATGTTAGATAAAAAGATGGTGGTAATGTATTTCATTTTTATTAATTTTTATGCTTCATTTTTGCTCATTTACATTTTATTACAACAATAATGAGGTAAGGTGGGTTATCTAGAATGATTTTTATATATTTCACTTTTAAATTTATGTATTTTTGAACTTCATGACTTGAATGAATCATTCATTACTCATTAGGACTTCAATCATAATGACCTTAGTATTTCTTAAACTGTTGTACTTTTTATTGAAAAAAACTTTTTAGTGGTTCAAAACAGTAAATTAAAATGATTTGATTTGACATCACAATACCTGAATCCTGCTTTTTTATTTGCTTGCCGCCCCCCCCGAAATTTTTTTTTGTTCACAAAACCGCCCCCCCCCAAAACAAAACCCTGGCTACGTCCCTGCATGGACATACATCGTAAAAAAACAGACAATACCAATACCACCCAACCACTAGCGGCGGCGTGCCCAGGATTTCATTTCGGGAGGGGGCAGTCTGGGGGGGTAAATACTAATCCTGAAGGGGAGTCTGGGGCGGCAGCCCCCCAGTAATGGGGGGTCTGGGTGGCGAAAGCCCCCCAGCATGGGTGCGTGAAAGCCCCCCAGCATGGGCGAAAGCCCCCCGGGGGATAATTTTAATTTAAGGTCTCTCCGGACAGTTTTTATTGCAGAGCGTTCAGTAGTAAACCAATTGCAATAAAGAGCAAAAATTACCCATTTTTATTTACACACAATTTATTTTTAAATTATTATACTTATAGAGTATCATACATGAGCACGGGGGGGTTGGGGGGTTAACCTTCCCAAATTCTGAAAAGGGGGGTTTAACCCCCCCCCCCACTCAGAAGTGGGGGGGGAAAGTTAACCCCCCAATTTTGGAAAAATGAAGGAAAAAATGTCTTTAAAATGACTTCTAACTGCCTCCAAACTTAAGTTTTGAGGTCAAAATGAATGTTTTAAGCAATAAAAAGCTCAAAAATGCAAAAAAAGGCTTTTTGACCTAAAATTAGCGTTTTTTACCTATTTTTCCTTTAAAATCGAAAAACGATATGGGTAAAATGCACTCCAGAAGAAAAACGATATGGGTATTTTGCGTTTCTTGGATTTTAACCCCCCCCCCCTAATTTGGGGTTTAACCCCCCCCACTCCGGACCAACTTGCCCATGTATGTAGAGTATTATAATATTTTAAGATATTCAAATGACAAAAATTTGACTAATTGGCGAAAAGCAGGCAACAAATCCTGTTTACAATAAGGATATTTTTTGAATTGTAAAAAAATAATAAAAAAACATTATTAAAATCAAAAAAAATTGTGGCCAAATATGTTTTATGTGGGAATCGATCACGGGACCTTTCAAAAATTTGACGACGCGCTAACCGACTACGTCACTGCTACCATGGGATGAGGAGCTCTAAAAGCGATTTATAAACAAGGCCTCTGAAAAAAATCGATAAAACGCACGACGCACGACAAAACTATTTATGCGTTAAAAAAAACAAAAGATATTATGGCCTTCTAAAAATTATAAATTTCTATAGAAATATACTATTTGGAGCTTTAAATTTTACCAAATTAAATTAAATCGAAGTTTCACAGAAATTTTGAAAAAATTAACCCCCATTTTTCACGGAAAATTGTATATTAAACCATAAATACAACAGTATTCAATTTAATTTTTACGTAAGGTGAAAAAGGGTTACGGTGTCTCTCTATTGAAAGTATGTTTTTTAATAAATAGTGTGCAGTGAATATTTTTAAGGGTTTTAAAAAAATTTCATTGCAATTTGATTTTTAATATCAATTATTTCAATTACCCTACTTACAATAATATAATGAATGTTCACTTTATAATCGTGATATTTCTGCCTTTTTAACACTCATATTAATTTTTTAGTGAAATATTACTGTATTTCACGAGATCTCGTATTTTCACGAGATCCCATACTTAAGAAAACTGTCCGGAGAGACCTTAAGGCGCTAAAATACACTAGAAATTTTAATTCCAGATGAGTGTTTATTACAAAATTTAAGGTTTTTTATCCCTATACATTTAAAACAGGTTTTTAAAACATTAATACGAAAACCCTTACGAAAAAATCCGGCTTTGCCGGATTTCGAGAGGGGGGGATGGGCGCCCCCCCTCGCGCCCCCCTGGGAACGCCACTGAACCCAACCACTTCCTATTCAATTATAAGCATATATTTTTTAGGGTGAGGGGGTTCCCTACATTTTTACGATTTTTTATGAAACAAAAAGATTTGTACGATCTTCAAAAAAGAAAAATATTTTGAGCCGCACGTACGATTTAAAAATCAGCAAATGCGTGCATTTAGGTGGGCACCTGAATGAGTTAGGTGGGCACCTAAACGGCTAAGGTGCCCACCCAGCTAGCTAGGTGCGCACCTAAATGCGATTTGTGGAACAAAAGTTAGGTGCCCACCTAGCTGGGTGGGCACCTAAGCAATTTAGGTGGGCACCTAAGATTTAGGTGTGCACCTAACATAGGTCGATCTCTGGAACTGGCCCCAGGAAAGTTTCTATATTAATATTTAAGAAAAAAAATTTTCCCTCACAAAATTTAAAAAACGTAAGGGTCCCGCCTTACGAAAAAATCCGGCTTCGCTGGATTTCGGAGGGGCACGCCACTGAACCCTGGGCACGCCACTGAACCAGCAATATTGAATTTTATGTAAATATGTTAAATTTTATATAAAAACGTACGTTCTAACACTTGAGTAATTTTTTCTACATGGGAGTGGCGTTTCTGGTTGTAAATCACAGCTTCAACACTAAACAACACTTTTGGCTGTACTTGAGTAAAACTATCCAACACACCCTAAAATAAATCATTGTCTTTCTTGGACGAGCCCATTATATTGAAGAGATTTTAGCAAAAAAATACACAAAAGTTGAAATTAATTCTATTTCTAACTAACAAGTATTATTTAGTTTTTTTATAATTAAAAAAAAACTTCATAAACGCACAATCCAGACCTGTGCACGGTCTGGAAATGCCCCCTTCGCTTTATTGTAGGATTTGCCCCCCCCGGCTAAAAAATGAAAAAGTACCCTAAAATCATGCGCCATTTTTAACGTATGATGACGCCATTATCGCGAATTTTTTGAGCTTTAGCCTATTTCAATGTATTTTAAGCTATTAAGAGCTATTTTAACCCTATTTTTGCTTTTTTGTCCCTTTTTTCCTTCTTTTTTCTCTTTTTTTTCTCCTTCTTTTCTTTTTTTTTTATTCCCCCCTGCTTGCCCTCCCCTGTTTTATTGCCCCCCCCCCAAATAAAACCCCGGGGGGAGGGGGTAGTGCACAGGTCTGCACAATTTTAATTGGTTCTCGTTCTCCAATGTTTCACATGTCATTTTACGGTGTCAAACAGATAATAAGATTTTTCGGCAGATCTTTATAGTGTGGGGTTTGTATCTGTGACACATTGTGTCCCTTCCGTGAAAACTCAAAATGCAAGCGTTAATAAAAGGCGATTATCTTTCCCCTCTCCTTGTCCGGCCTATAGTGTAATGGATAGCACGCCAGGGTCGACTTTGGAGGTTACGGGTTCAATTCCTGTATCGGCCAAATTTTTCAATAAATTTGGCTGTCTAAATTTTTCAGCACCTGGTTATTTTCGCTTCCACTTTGGGTCGTCACATATTTGGTGGCCGATACACACCTCCGGGTATGTATACCAGTGTACCCCCCGTTCTACGGAAGATAGACGGGCTTGTTGGGGCTGGTGGAGGTGTGCGGATTGAATCGAAGAGGCTGAGAGCAGCTCTTCTCTTGGTGGGAAGGTGTGACACATTGTGTCCCTTCCGTGAAAACTCAAAATGCAAGCGTTAATAAAAGGCGATTATCTTTCCCCTCTCCTTGTCCGGCCTATAGTGAAATGGATAGCACGCCAGGGTCGACTTTGGAGGT
Organism: Microlaimidae sp. YZB2_3; assembly: GCA_030248175.1. NCBI lineage: Eukaryota > Metazoa > Nematoda > Chromadorea > Desmodorida > Microlaimidae > Microlaimidae sp. YZB2_3. The sequence continues at coordinate 8,550 of JASAMX010011776.1, forward strand.
TACGGGTTCAATTCCTGTATCGGCCAAATTTTTCAATAAATTTGGCTGTCTAAATTTTTCAGCGCCTGGTTATTTTCGCTTCCACTTTGAGTCGTCACATATCAAATGAAAAAAATAGTCTGATGGAGCATTTAAATCCTCCCATCCAACTCAAAAGAGAACATAATCCAGAAAGGTATTTCATTGAATAAAATGCAAATTTGAGTTAAAAATTCACGTTTTTAAAGGAAAATTTAGAATAAAATTATAATTAAAATTTTTTCGAGAGAAAGGGATTTGACCTCCTTTTAGAAGTCGAAGAAAATGTTCACCCCCCCCCCCCTAATTTTGGAAAAATGAAGAAAAAAATGTCCTAAAATAAGTTTTAACTGCAAACTTAAGCTCTAAAGTCAAAATAAGTGTTTTAAGCAGAAAAAGCTCAAAAATGCTATAAAAAGAGGCTTTTTGACCTATAATTAGCGTTTTTTTATATATTTTACATTACAAAATCAAAAAACAATATAAAATAATGCACAAAAAACATAAGTAAAATAATGTTTGTCAAATTTTAATTATCCTTTCCTAACTTCGGACCAACTTGCCCATGATGGCGGGTGGTGGGTGGGTCAGATTTAAAATTCCTGAGAGGGGTCAAGGACAGGTAAAAAATTTCGAAATTTGGGAAGGATAAGAGACTCCACTCACATTATTTCAGGAGGAATCCCAAATTTTTAGGCTAGGGGGGTAGATCCTACTACCCCGACTAGGGATCGAACGGATATCTGATGCGATCCGGCAATCGAAATTGAAACAAAGGTTGCCACTAGGATTGCTGATGGACTGCTGTCTGATACACCAGACCTGTGTACGGTCTGGAAATGCAATGCACCTCCTCCGTTTTATGATATGTTAATTTATTTATGTATATATTTGCTGATCTATTTTAAAATAACACTATTATTTAGTTTAGTTAATATGAATTACGAATATAATTTAACTAGGCTCCACCAGATCCAATACGGTCAGGCCCTAACCCCAACTCTAACATGCTTACTTATGGTCCAGCTAGCCCCTCAGCGAAGAAGGGGGATTGACAGGTTTTATAGACAAAGGACTTCTCCTCTAAAGTTTTCTTAAATAAATATATCCCTATGTACACTACCGCCAGAGCAAGAGCAAAACCCGGAGCTCCGCCCTATTTTATACTAATTTTATGAATAATTTTAAATAGTGATGGCATAGATTATTTTGTCAAAATTTTTTTTCAAAACTTATTTAAATCCATAAAAAAGTCCTACGGAGAATACTGAATGTATAAATTATTTAAAGCTTAAAGAAGCCTTAAATCGCTTATAAAAGGGGCGGAGCTCCGGGGCTCCCTCTGCTCCAAATGGCCGGAGCTTCGGAGCATGATATTCGAGACAAGTACAAGTATCAACAACAATCATAAAATTCATAACAACAATTACATCAAAGGCCGCAAAGCATACACCACATACAACAATCACAAATAAAAACAAAAATAAAAACAGGAGTCCCACAAGGCTCCTGTCTATCACCCACACTGGTGTCTATGGAGCGGCTTCAACGCAGCGACACTGCCCAGATCCAGCAATGGAAATGGTCAACAGCTCTACATCTTTTCCAGCCAACTCGGATCGGACGATCTTCGCCACTGCTGACTGCCGATGCGACATTTCACATCCTTTTTCTATAATCGGCGGCCAAAATGGCTGCCGAAAAAACTGATGACTCTGTCCGGAGACATTCATATCAAAACCCCGGCCCCAACAAAATACAATATTTTGTGCAAAATGTAATAAAACTGTTAATAGAAACAGCGCCCAATGCACCAAATGTACCAATTGGGTGCATCTAAAATGTAGCAACCTACAAAGTCTAAAACACCACAACCAAAATTTTCCTTGTAACAACTGCACACGCTTTCTACACATCCATGGGTGAGCAGGGGGGGGGTTGAGGGGTTATACCCCCAAAATTTCGGATTTTGCTTACACCCCTCTCCCCCTAAATTTGGGGTGCCCGGAGACAGCCTTCCCCCCAAATTCTCCTCCCAGGGAAAAATTTTTAAACGTTATTAAAGGACTAAAAAAAAATTTTCCGCACATCGCGCGGAGAGTTTATTACCTTGTTTATTTCATATACTTCATTATTTTCCCATTATTCAATAAAAATAAGTCTATAAAACAAAGAAGAAAATTTTTTAAAAATATGGTCGTTCTAGACCCGCCAAATTTTTATCCTTGGCGACCCAAAAGGGGGGTCTAACCCCAAATTTGTCCTTTTGCCGACCTAAAAGGGAAGTCCAGACCCCCTGGCTGCGCCCATGTCAGTGGCGCAGCCAGGGGGGGGAGCGGCCGCACCCCTGAAATCCGGCGAACTGCAAAGGCGGATTTTGTCGTAAGACGTTTTTTGAATTTTGGGAGAAAAATTTTTTCTTTATAAAATTCAGAAACATTTCTGATGCGTTCCAAAAGCATAAAAATACCCAAAAAACTGAAATTTTTCCCGCTTCGTGGGAAGTGTACATTAATCAATTTGTTAGTTTTGTTAAATTTCGATAGACTGTACCATTCATTACACAGCTAAGTCATCTGCCTTTGCCTCAGATATTGAATGACAATACTATATAGATGTTAAAACTCATATATTATAAGATATGTAGGTTTGATAATGGCTGTTTTAAACCCCCTTAACAACGGTTTTTACACTTGTTCTCCGCCTTTCCACCTCGCCCCATGGTGAAGCGTGGCAGTTTGTATAGATTTTTTTTTTACTTTTCAAGAATTGAGTTATAAAAATTTTATACAAATTTTAGCGCATTCTAAATTCAGAAATTAATCAATATAAAAATTTTTCCCGCTACGCGGGAAGGTCAGATTTATATATATACAGTCAAATTAATATTATCAGTAATATTTTTTTGTTATTATAAGTTACATCATACTCATTCGCAAAATTTAAAGACATCAGAAAATAGATAGTTGTGTTATATACAATTTCATCACCTGATAATTTTGAAGATCAGGCATAATTGTGCAGAAATTAGCTAAAAAAACAAAAGTAAAATGTATGTTCACGCAAACACCAGGGGACGATTTTTAAGCCGTTTTAGTGCATATTTAAAAAAATTTCGCCTCCAGCGGCTGGGGGAACGCCCCCCAGACCCCCCGGCCGACGAACACCACATAGCACAACAACAAATACAACCAGGTTTTATTGGGGGGAGGCAATTTCAAAACTGTCGGGGGGGGTGCACGGGGGGCAACTTTTTTGAAACGAGGGGGGCAATAAAACGGGGGGTCAAGCAGGGGAGAAAGAAAAAAAGAGGAAAAAAAGAGAAAAAAGAAGGTTAAAAAAGGGACAAAAAACGAAAATAAGGCAAAAAATAGGTCTAAAATGGCTTAAAATACTTTGAAATAGGCAAAAAGCTGCAAAAAATTGGCGATGATGGCGTCATCATACTTCAAAAAAGGCGTTATAAGTCCAGGGTACTTTTTCATTTTTTGGCGGGGGGGGGGGGGCAATAAAACGGGGGGGGGGAAAACCTTTAATAAAGCGGGGGGCATTTCCAGGGGGCATTTCCAGACCGTGTCCAGGTCTGACCAACTCACACTAAATGTAAGCAAAACAACATCCACACTATTCACACCAGACCTTGCAGAGTACAACAAACAACTATCACTACAAATAACACAACACTCATCACAACTAAAAACCTAAAAATCTTGGGGCTCACTTTTGACCTCAAGCTCATATTCAACACACACATCCAGACCTGTGCACGGTCTGGAAATGCCCCTCCCGTTTTATTGGAGGATTTGCCCCCCCCCCCCGTTTTATTGCCCCCCCCCGCCAAAAAATGAAAAAGTGCACTAAATTATGACGCCATTTTTGACCTATGATGACGCCATAATCGCAGTTTTTTGCAGTTTTTAGCCTATTTCAATGTATTTTAAGCCATTTCAGACCTGTTTTTACCTTATTTTCGCTTTTTTTGTACCTTTTTTTCTTTTCTTTTTTTTTTCTCTTTTTTTTCTTTCCCCCCAGCTTGCCTCCCCGTTTCAAAAAAATTGCCCCCCGTGCCCCCCCCCCCCCGTTTAAACCCGGGGGGGGGGGCAGTGCACAGGTCTGCACATCACAAATACACACAGCAAAGCACGCAAAACACTCAAAATCATAAATGCACTAACAGCAACATCCTGGGGTAAACCAAAAGAAACACTCACACACACATACAAGGCAATCACTTGACCAATAATCAAGTATGCCACCACAGTCTGGGCCCCCACAACATCACACAGACAAACTAACAGACTGCAAACAATACACAATACTGCTCTTAGGGTCGCAACAAGGCACACCGCAGACACAAACACAGACACACACACACACACACGCGCACACGCACATACACACATCATACACACAGAGAGAGGCTAAAGTCCTCCCAATAGCAATCACATTCCACTCCATGCAAAACAAGCAAAATTAGCAGCCATGTACACAAACAATCCACTCAAATACTTTACACTACAACCTGTACCCAGCAAGCTCAAAAACAAACAATCTAAATAAACCCAATAATTCAAACAAAAGCACCAGCAATAAGCAACGAGGAAGAAAATCTTCCTCGCGGGATCAAGAAAAACCTCGCCCAACTCAGGGCGGAGAAATCTCCTTTCTTCTACTCTTACCTACATAAAATCAATCCCACACAATACACATCACCAAACTGTCCGCTATGCAAAACACAAACACACACAACACAACATCTTTTCACACACATGCACACACACACATTAACACCTCATAACCAGAGGACCTTTGGGCACACCCCGCAGCGGTTGCTGATCTCCTCCAAAACTGGGAAGATGGGGTGAGCAAGTCGAGGAGCGTGCCGGAGGGAACTGACCAGGGTTGAATGAACCTCTGGTTACTAAGGACAACATGATATTGGAGAACAGGAACATCACTATTTATGCAGACTATCCGGCTTACCAAAACGCCAAAATCCACTGACGTTGAGCTCCAGGTGGCTCCCAAGGCAGCTGTCGCCAGCATGGCCACCACGCACTCAGGGCAGTTGGGCATGTAACCGGCCACCGCGTCCCCTTTCTCCACGCCCAGCGCTCTGAGGGCCGCAGCATACTTACCGACTTCCAAGTTCAGTTCCGCAAAGGAAAGCGTTCGAACGGTTTCACCCGGCAGAGATTCCGCTAAAAACATTAAAATCTTGCTTTAAATTATAGCATTTTAATTTTAGTTTAACTAGGAAAAATATACATACATTATTTAACAGACCTATTAAGCACTGCCCCACCCCAGTGGCGTAGCCAGGGAGGAGGCGAGGGGGGGGGCGATCGCCCCCCCCCCCCAAATCCGGCGAAGCCGGATTTTTTTGTAAAGGGGGACCCTTAAGTTTTTTGAATTGTGAGAGAAAAATTTGTTTCTTTATATATAAATTCAGAAACATTTTTGATGCGTTCCAAAAGCATTAAAATACCCAAAAAACTGAAATTTTTTCCGCTTTGCGGGAAGTGTACATTACTCATTTTTTTAAAATTTTGATGGATTGTACCATACAATACATAGCTAAGACTGGATTGTACCATACAATACATAGCTAAGACATGTGCCTTTGCCTCAGATATTGAATGGCAATACTATATAGATGTTATAGCTCATATATTATAAGATATTTAGGTTTGATAATGGCTGTTTTAAACCCCTTAACAACGGTTGTTACACTTGTGGGGTCGTCCGCCTTTCCACCTCTCCCATGGTGAAACGTGGCAGTTTGTATAGATTTTTTTTTACTTTTCAAATATTGAGTTATAAAAATTTAATACAAATCTTAATACATTCTAAAATCAGAAATTAATCAATATAAAAATTTTTCCTGCAACGCATGAAGGTCAGATTTAT
>JASAMX010011777.1:0-16854 GCA_030248175.1 Microlaimidae sp. YZB2_3
TTTTCTCCCCGAGACGAGTATAGGCGTTTGCCGGACCATACGCCTGGTCCCCGGGTATCACTGCAGCAGCAGTCGAATACCAAGTCACAGTCACGGACGCCGGTTAAACGGCTTACAGGCGCCAATCGCATTCCATTACCGACGCCTGCAGCCGGCCCTCCCTCTGAGGGACCGTTGTCACTGTCTAGGTCAACGTCACCCCGATCGATGCGGCGAACGTTTCCTAAGAAAGGAGGACCTTTGACGAAAGGAACCTCACCAGTGAGAAGGGCGCCAAAACTGAAAAAGGCGAAAACGCCTAAATCAGATAAAAGGTCATCTAAAACGATGGGTAGTTCGCAAGAACCAAAGAGGCTACCCGCGCCCTTGGTTATGATAGCTACCAATCGTAAACAAACTCATGATGAGTTGGCGCGAGAAACGTATATTCGACTCGAGGCAGTGGCCATGCCTAGGCCAGCCTCACGTCCCGCTGGTTACTATCCTGACCGTCTGCGTCCGCACGATGATCCCCCACGAGAAGTGCGACAGGTGGCTAAGAGGCAGGCTAAAACGGGTCGGGAAACGGAAGGGGTCCCCTCTGTAGTTGGGCATAGTGCACGGTTGCCGCCATTTTTACGACCTGGTAGGGGGCCAATCCGACCGGAATCGCTGAACCCGTATGATGATCAGCCTCAACGAGAACGTACACCAGAGCAGAATATCGCCAATCCACGATACAACAGCCGTATTTTGCAACCCCAGAAATTGCCACCATATTGGGAGGAGGAACCACTGGGTAAGCGCTGTAAAATATTTAAAAGAGCATGTAGATTTAACTTGGGCGATATAATTACGTATGCATTATTATTATTATTGTGTGCTACCTTCCCTGTTGTTCAGAGCGAAACTCGTTCCCAGGTTACCGCCTGAGCAAACAGTGGTTAATGACAGCGTTGTGTGCTGCGGGATGTATCGCGCTGTTGTTAATGCTGCTTATACTGTTTTGCGTTAAAAGACAAGAGAGGTGGAAAAGAGTAGAGGATAGAGCCGACCGGCTGGTGAACCCTTCTGGTTCCCTTTGTTCGTCAGGGCAATATGCCTTGACCGCATCTAAATCCAGCCATTATGAGTGTATGGGGATAGTTAAGATCAAAGGTATTTATGTGGAAGCGTTGTTTGACACCCGAGCTAGTGTGTCCGTTGTGAATGAGGAAATGGCCGAACTGTTGGTAAAAACGGTTACTTTTTACCAGCATAATGAAAGCGTGATTGCATTAATTGGGCCGGTGCAACTTGTGGCCGTAGGGAAGGTATCCTTAGAGGTGGGAAAGTACGTCATTGAGGAGGATGTATATGTGCAACCCACCTCGCCGTTACCTCTTATCCTTGGCACAAGTTTGTTTCGTCGCCTAAAGGAAGTAACGTTTGACTTTGCTTCTGATTTAATTTGATTTCCAACAGAGACGGGCCAAGCACGGGTCAATATGGATCCGTCTTTTCTTTACCCGTACACAGGACTTGATATTACAATGGGAGCCACGATACAGGTGCCCCCACAGCATGAAAAGGTGTTCTGGGCAGATATACCTAGCCCATTAAAGAACTGTGTTAATTTATTGGTTGATGCACCTTCAGAAGCTGTGGTGAAAAAAGGATTGCTTCTAGCGAGAGGAATTACGCAATATCAGAACAGTAAAGTAATTTTGAAAGTAGTGAACCTCTCAAACCTACCTGTCACCTTATATCAGGGAACCAGGATAGGTCGAGTTGATGTGTTAAATAGCGAATTAATAGAGGATGTACTGAAACGACCTGAGGATCATCCGAATCAACAGGTGGTTGCTCGTGTAGCCGCCGCGTTATCGCAAAAAGGGGTAAGACTGGCCAACTTTGACCCGTCAGAAGAAATCAATTTGACTGGAACTGATTTGATGGCTGAGCAAAGCTAGGCATTAAAACAGGTCATCCGTCGAAATGGGGATGTCTTTTTGTCGGGTCCATACGATATGGGTCGGACCTCCATTATGCGGCACAAAATTGATACGGGTGACAATCCTTCACATCGCCAAAGGCCTTACCGTGTTGTTGAAAGTCAACGACAGGTAATTGTCGCGGAGATCGCAGCAATGAGAGATAGAGGGGTGATACAAGAGTCCAGGAGTCCATGGTCAAGTTCGATAGTGATAGTGCGCAAGAAAGATGGAACTAACCGTTTTTGTGTGGACTATTGCGGACTGAATAAGCTGACAAAAAAGGACTCGTATCCCCTTCGTCAAATTGATGAGGTGTTAGAACCGTTAAGAGGAGCTCAGTATTTCACCACTTTGGATTTGCTATTGGGATATTGGCAAGTGGAGATGGAGGAGAAGGATAAGGAAAAGACTGCGTTTATGAGCCCTACAGGAGGGTTGTATGAGTTCAATGTATTGCCATTTGGGCTGTGTAATGCTCCTTCAACTTTCCAGCGACTAATGGAGTTAGTGCTGGCCGGGTTGAGTTGGGACTCATGCCTGGTTTATATCGATGATATAATCGTTTTTTCCAAATGGTTTGACGACCATCTCCGGGACTTGGACCAAGTGTTTAATCGATTGCAAGTTGCGAGACTGAAACTGAAACCTAAGAAATGCGAGTTTTGTAGGTCGTCAGTGGAGTTTTTTGGGCATATTGTCAGTCGAGAGGGATCAAAACCCAATCCTGACAAGATTGCCTGTGTTAAAAACTTCAAAGTACCGCGTACTCAAACCGAGGTAAGGTCTTTCCATGGGTTGGCCAATTATTATCGTCGGTTTATAAAGAATTTTGCACAGGTCGCTAGTCCGCTATACTCCCTGATGGGGAAGGCAAAAAGATTTTATTGGAGTGAAGAATGTCAGCAAGCGTTTGATGCATTGAAGGAGAAGTTGTGTTCCGTGGAGGTCCTCGCCTTTCAGGATTTCACAAAACCTTTCCTTCTAGCGACAGATGCTTCAAAGACTGGCATTGGCACAGTATTGTCGCAGGAGTTCCCTGATGGGGTACGTCTGATCGCTTATGCGAGTCGGAATTTTAATTCCGCAGAACGGAATTACGCCACAATCGAAAAAGAAGCCCTAGCTATCGTATGGATTGTGAAACATTTTACATCCTATTTGTGGGACCATGAATTTACAATAACGACTGATCATGCTCCGTTAAAACACATCTTCTCGAATGGAAGGTGTACTTCCGATCGATTGAAAAGATGGGCATATTTACTCACTCAGTATAAACTCGATAAAATTGAGTATAAAGCTGGGAAGTTGAACAAAAATGCTGACGCGCTGTCTAGAATTCCTCCATCGGGTAAAGAGATGGAAGAGGACGAGCCACCGGTTCGAACTTGTGGAGTGCAGGCGGATGTACAGCTCTCGGGTGAGCGACCTCAGTGAGGTACGTCTGAGAGTAAATCCGTAACTGCGACCGCAGGCTCTAGTCCTCCTCCTGAGCTTCCCAAGCTGGAGACATTACCATGTTAGAGTCGGATTTGACCAAGAAAAAGAAAAAGAAACAGGGTAAAAAGAGTGAACCAAAGATTCCGGCTGAGGAAGGCAAATCCTCAGTTGGAAATAAGGAAACTTTTGAGGTGAGAAACGCGGTTCCTAGGGGAAAAGTCGGTCCTTTAACCGAAAAGACCGTAGGGCTAGAGGGGAAGAGTGAACCCCCTGCCCCCGCTGTAATGGTGGCGGAACCGTCTGCGAAAGTTGCGGACGCACCTGTCATGTGCCCGATTCTGCGGTCCCACACCAGAAAGAAAGAGCAGAGTGAAAATGCCGTGTTGTTTTGTGAGCAAAGAGTGGACCCCCAGTTCGCTCCGGTCATCGATTACTTACTCAACAACGTTCTGCCAAAAGAGGTAGATATGCAAAAGAAAATTACCCAATGGTCAAAAAAACTATTACCTTCAAGGTGTTATGTCACACACACCCACCACATTGTCGACGTAGTCCGCAATTTCCAGACAGGATCGCTCTTCCGGAGGGGCAACGTCTGGAAGTTATGCGCGCTGCTCACAATGACATAATGGCTGGACATTTGGGTGTCAAAAAGACCACTTCTCAGGTAACGGTAAGGTACTATTGGCCGAACATGCATAGCGATATTGAAAAATATGTCACAACTTGCGATTCTTGTCAGCATCGGATGTCTGATTCTCAGGTTGCCTGGCCGGAACTGGTTCCAATCCCGGTGGGAAACATTTTTGACAAGATCGCCATGGACATACTGGGTCCATTACCGCTGACCATTCGAGGATATAAATATGTACTGGTAGTTACTGAGTATTTAACAAGGTACGCGATGTGTTTTGCCTTGCCTGATCAGAAGGCTGAAACTATCGCCCAAGTAAACTTTTATAAGTTTTAGTCAAAAACTTTTTGAGGAGACCGGATCGAACCGGTCTGCAACTCACTCACCGTGGAGGAGTGCAGTCTGTCGCGACTGTCGTTGTTGGGATAGCGAGTTCCCCGCAATCGTTTCCATCCACCCACCGCTGAACAAGTTTTCTTGCATTGTGAAGTTGTATTAGTATAAATTTATATTTTTATGTGTGAACTTTGTGTATGTGTAAAATTTGTAATGTGTAAATTTTGTGTATGTGTAAATTTTGTGTAAAATTATTAAAAACATGTAAAAATGTTGAGTAAAAACGTGTAGGTGAGGCTACCGCCAGCCACCTTAAGTTCAAAAGACCCAAAAAGGGCAAAAATTTTTGTAAATTTTTCTAAAAAAAAAATGTATAGAGTATGAAATGTGTAATGAAAGGAAAATGTTATTTGAAATTTTAGATCTGTGTAAGTAGGGTCCCATGGGAAAAGGGGGACACATAACTTGTAGTTTTGCCAAGCAAGGCAGTTTTTTGTTTTCTAATGGGCTCTGTTGTAATCGTCTTTTATTTTAATTACTAGTCTTAAGCACCCACATTCTTTGCGCTCTAAAGTAAATCAAACTTTTCAGTCAAAAATTCCAAATTTCTCCCCATACCAGTGAGCAACCCAACCCTCTCTTGTTTAAATTGAGTAAGTTTTCTTGTGTTCTAAAATGTATTGTGAATGTGTAACCAGTAGAAAGAGTAGTAAATGTGAGCCCATTTATATAATGTGAATTGTTGTGTTATGTAGTTTTTAAGTTTTAAAAATGTGTAAATTTTAGAAAAATGTATAATTTTTGAGAATGTAAAAATGGAAATTGTGTTTTGTTGAAAATATTTTGAAATTTACTAGTGAAAATCCCTGAAAAACGGCTTAATTGAGTACTGGACCAAACTTTTGAAGCTTTATATGTGTATTATGCTTTGAAGGCCTAACCGCTGGGTGTCGTGAGTTTGTAAAATGTGTATGTATGTGCATTATGGTACTAGTTTTGTTATGTATTTAGTAGTTAAGACACGCAGGCGGCGAGGCCCCACGTGGCGCCTCCCCCTGTCGGTTAGTTATCCTCGCCTTTGGCTCTCCGAAGCTGAGGACAGCTTTGTACAATAGGGAAGGTGTAGCGTGGGGCCCCGCCGCATTTCTTATTTTAGTGTTGTAGTTGTATTTTAGTCGACAGGTAAAATAATTTGAGTGTTGTTATGTGTAAAATGTCAAATATTAGTTGATTATTGAGAATATTAACATGTATCGTGTAAAAATGAGTCGAAATAGGGTAAGTTTGTATAAAAATGTGTTCTGTATTAAATAGTGCGGACGGTCCGCGTTCGGCTCACATGGCCAATCCACACTTTTGGTAGTCCATGACTAAAAGTGCTGAGGTGGGCTCTGTGGTGCTGTGTGGAGGGGGAGGTGTTTAAATTTTGTGGTTAATTGCGTGTGTTTTGTTAATTGGTTAATCGGCTTAAAAACCAATAACCAGAAGAGAAAATATGTGTTAATTGGACAGAAAGCTGGGTGAATAAAGTCCAATTGGTCGTAGTTCTTGGGCTTCGGTCCTCGGCGGTAGTGTGTTTTAAAGTTAGCAACTTGCATGGTCGGAGGTATAAAGAATTGGTGTCGGGTTTTGTTTTTCTACAAGGTTCGTATTTTGTTTTTCTTGCGAGGTTTATAATATATTTGTGCGTGGTTTTATGCAAGTTAAAAGTGGCTAGTCGCTGAAATCGTCTTAAAAGAGTATTAATCGTCAAATATTGCTGCTCTAACTTTAAGTAAGCCAATGGCGTACCATCACGATCGTTTAACTATATTTTTGGGTGTAAATGAATCTGGTATAGTGGACCATTGGATAGAACTCGTATTCTCTACGACCGGCTTTTGGTTTATAACCACATATGTATGGAGTGACGAGATCTGTTTGGAATTTTACCCCCATCCCGCCCTTGCTAAATCTAAAACCATAAGAATCTGTCAGAAGTGTCAACGCCCTGTCTCCCTACGACGAGAGGTTTATTGGGTATCGCCCAAAATTCACCACCTTTGGTAATAAAAGTAAATTAAAATTTAATAAACACGCAGGTTTTGCAATAACGTTCGGAAACCGTTTTAAAACGTCATATTCTGAAAGTGGACCGTCGATCTCACGAATCTGTAGTCTCCGCCTTTGGGCTTGTGTAATGTAACTGTGTTTCTAAAAAATATAAGCTTTTTAATTGCGTATTTTTGTGGTAATCTTGTGTAATTTTCGTGTGTATCTTAAATTGGTAAAATGTGTGTAAAGTGTTGTTTTTATTATTGTTGTTTTGGTGCTGTTACAGGTTTTTCGGGTGAAGGGCTGTTGGTAAGCTTTCCATAGACCCTGTCCGTAACCTTTCTTTTGCGCCCTTAAATCTGTCTTGTTTTGCTATTCCGTAAGGTAATCTTTTTAAGTTCCGTTTTGGCAAGCTTACCCCCCAAATATCCCCTTAAAGCTTGTGCCTGCCCAGTTTTCCGTAATTGTTGCTCAACTGGTCAAGCCTTAAAATTATAGTCTTTTGGGTGCTAAAAATGCTAAAACTGTAAACTGTTTTCAACCGTAAAATGTCAAAGTGGGTGTTTTCCCTAAATAAAATGTGTTTTAAAACTTTTGTTGTTGTTTCATTATTGTTTCCAGGAGGGGCGAACATCCCTCTGCGATATTTTCAGTAAAAGTCCGGATGGGTTTTCATGTATTTGTTTTGAAACAAAGTAAGTTTAAGGTTTATTTCTGTCTATAGGGTAAAAATAACATAACACAATATGCAAAACAAAATGCGCAAAAAACAATATCATCAAGGAGGGGTCTTTCGTTTGCCGCCTGTGGGCCGCTGAACCCAGTCCCATCGCGAACCTAAAAACCCTCCCGAAACTAAAAATATTTTGATATACGCTACGAAGTAGGCGGAAAACGTGCCTAACATTCTGCCGATCGCCATACTAAATTGTACCGGCGGAAATATATAAAATAAAATCGGTAATATTAAAGTAAATTTCTTCAGTACGCACGACGAAAGGGGAGTATTAAAATCTGCCCAACAAGTGAAGAAGGCAGTTCTGTCCACCGCGGGCGTTTGTCGCTACATTTGTATACACAATGAATTAAAGAATTACATTTTATCTTTTACTGCCTTTAAAGCGTTGATAGTGAATCACTTTTTTAGAATCGCGGAAGTATGATACAAAAAATATAGAAACTATATTCAGTCATTATTGTGGTTTAAATAAGTCTTAAAGCAAATTTGAAAATTTAGAAAACTATTAATTTTAGTTAAACAAACATAACAACCCAATTAATAAAACTGTAGGTTTTCAGCACTTAGACTTTTCCCTATTATTGAACCAAGAAAACAACTTATAACCAAGCGCATTTTTTATAAACATAATTAACTAAAAGGGAATAAATGAAATTCAAGTATTACCGCAGTGTAATTATGACTAATTCAAAACTGGTTATTTAATAAATGATTATACTTCTTTAATGCAACACAGTTCAAATCAAAGAAGTTAATATGCATTTTAATTAAACGGTCAGAGGTTTTTTTACCATAGTTTTATGTTACGAGTTTATAGATATACTCTAATTACAGATTGGTTGTTAATAGATTATTTATTTTTGACTATAAGCAATATAGTTTATACTTCTTATAGTAAAAAGCTCAATTTGTTTAAAAGTTATTTGTTTATATTTTTTAAAATCAAACCTATTTCTTTTCATTCATTTTTTGTTGTAAAGATAATATTATTATTTTTTCCTGTGGTTTTATGTGCGTGTGTTTTTTCTGTATTATGATTTATTGAAATGTTGTTTGCGTTCAGCCCTATTAATATTTTATAATGTTTATCGTGGGCGTGGGCCAAATAAAAAATACCACATACATTTCAAAATAAATTACAAGACATTATGATACATTATTTATTAACATTTATTTTTTTTACTTGTAATCCAGATTAAATCCATTTTTGTATTTATCAACGAATTCCTCTGTGTTAAAAGTTTAAAAATCGAAGAAAAAAAATTAATTTTCGTTGATCAGTCAATGATTTCAAGATAAAATTTAAAAAAACCAGGGAAGTGACCTATTGATTTTGTGACACAACGATCCCAAAAAACAACGGTCTTTGGAGGCGTTTATAACGGTGTTTATAACGGCTACATGAAAAAGAAGATAACGACATGAATCTTTCGAAAGAAAGCGTTTGCATTATATATCAGGTAGAAAAAGAGGGTAACGACCCAAAACTCCTGAAAGATAATGCGTTTGCAATACTTTTCATACAAAAAGCAAGGGTAACGACACAAAAATTATGCGTTTGCATTATTTTTCACGTAGAAAAAGGGGGTAAAGCCCGATTCAGACTGAGGTGGCAATGGTTCACACCTCACACCAGTGGCATTGCCACCGCGAGGTGGCATTGCCACCGCTGTTTTGTCCAACGTTAAACATATGACGTGTTCACACTGACGTGGCAAAATGCAACCACTGTTGTGTTCAATCCACAACTCCGTCATGGGTGGCAGCTCTCGTAAGAAAAAAACGCATGAGAACGCGCGGTTTGTTAGAAAATCAATGAAAATGACTACGGTTTTACTTTAACGCTTTCATTGTATAAACAAAACTAGTAAAAAATATTGCGGTGTAAATAGAAAAAGCGTGAAAACGCGTGAATTGCATAAATGAAAAAACTATATAGTAAAACCGTATTTAGCAAAATAAACAAAAACAAATGATCTCTTATGAAAAAAAATTAAGTAGTTTTTACAAATTTTAAACACACGTACATATACATAGCATGGAAACATGCTTGAATATGAATTTTTATGCATTAATAAAAGATTTGAAAATTTTTCTACTGCACAGTTTCTAATATAATGTATTGTGCGGTCTCAGTATAAAAAAGTATTAAACAATCTAAAAACAGGGTTATTAAAAAAATCTAAAAACAAAATCGTTTACCTATATTAAATAAAAAGAGTTTCTTCGACCACAATACTTTTCAGAAATAAAACTATAAAAAAATATGATTACTGATTCGGATGAACTTCTGATCAAGTTCGGAACCGTCCAGAACTTTATTACAAGCGAGAAAGATCATACAATGACAGAATTAACCAGGCAAACAGCTGGGAAGTAGTCAAAAAGAGTAAAAAGTAAAAAAGTTACCGACATTTTCTTAGCTCTACCCGCAAACGAAATAATCTCCAGCGGTGACAATGCCACCCCAGTTTGAACCTAGCGGCGGCAATGCCACCGGTGGCATTCCCACCGGTGGCGATGGCATTCCTACTGGTGGCTTTGCCACCTCAGTGTGAACCCGGCTTAAAAACACGAAACTCCCGAAAGATAATGCGTTTGTTTTATATTTTCAGGTAGAAAAAAAAGTTAAGGACACTAGGGTACTAGGCTCAACCGAATATAACTTTATTATGTTTCTATTTGCATTTTTCTAGTTAATTTTAGAAAAAGACATGGTTAAAAAATCTATTTATATTATATATTTGTTATAAAAACAAAATATTAAAAGCTATATATTAAAACTTAAGTAATGGAAAAAAAGGAAGCAGCCAGTTCTTTCTTAAATAAATCGTTAAATAAGCCGGTAAATCGTTTATGTAACATTATATTTTTGGAATTGTCTTGTTGTAAGAACGTTGTCTTGAAAAACCAAAATGACAGGCTAATGATTTTAGCCTATTAGTTTTTTGCCAAGAACAAAAGTTTAAATGATTTACATCTTTTTACAGATTTGTGTTTTAGCTAGAAGTACTCGCAAAGCTTAATAATATTTTTTAATACTTAAGATAACGAAATTTATGCACTTAAAATTTATGACAGCAAAAAATTTAGCAATCAATATAGCTAATTTAACCAGTTATAGCTAAGTTCTTATTTAAAAGCAAATCCCAATAATTTACAATGGAATGATTTATTGTGTTAAAAAAATAATAACAAAACGTTGTTCGGCGCCAAATATTTTGCGGCTTTGCATTAATTTTTTATTTAAATATGTTTTAGCGTAAGACTTTAGCCTTTAAAATGCGTAGGTATTAAAACTGCAGCAACAAAGAAAAGATTTATTTTATATAAACATAAACAGTTTAACTGTATTTTGGCTTTAGCGTATTGACTGGGGTTTGGAAAATTTAAAAGATATTTAAATACTAAATAAATGCTATTTTTAAAATCGATAATTTTTTGAAAATTATAGTATATTATTATATTGTATTTAATTGTTTGTAAAATTTTTGAATTTTAAAATCGGGTTTTTCTAACATGCTGTTAATGGCAATATTGTTGTCTGCCCAATTAAAAATCAATATTGGGCGCTACTTACTGATTTTTTAAAAACATAAAAATGTGCGCTTCTTTTGTATCTGTTATAAGATTTTATGCATTTTTTGTTTTTAAAATAACATACTGCTGCGGATTTATTTTTTTTTATTTCAATAAACAATCAAAAACTAAAAATAATTTTTTTGAATGAAACAGAGTGCTAAAAATGATTTTGATTTGAAATGATACATTCGAAAACTTGATGAACTTTTTTTGAAAACAAATGCATACTGCTGTGGCACTGTTTTTTTATTGCATAACACAATTTAAATAAAGATCCAGTACTAAAAACTAAACTTGACTTGAAAATTTAAAAAAGTTATGGTGTTTTTTTTTTTTGTTATTATTTTAAATAAAAAAATTATTTGATAAGCATTTCTTTAAAAATCGTTCCAATAAAATAAATCACTTTATTTGTTTTTATGAAACTAAATTTTTAATATAATAAATATTAATGAAAATTCTAGAACAAATGCTTTTGTTTATTATGAAGAATCTAAACCGCTTGTTCTTAATTTGTTTTTATACGGCTAAAATAATTTCTGATAAATTTTCTTTTTATTTTGCGTGCGTACTTTTTCTTATGGTTTACATGCGAATAAAGACTTTCAATTTCAATTAAATTTGATATAAAAGATCAGTTTAAATTATTATAAAACGACAGAGTGTAACTAAAATTTACCTTTTATAGCAATTTATACCGCATAAAAATAAATTCTTCCTGCGTACTAAATACACGATAGTGAAAACAAAAGCCTTCCATTTAAACAGAAATTTTTAAGTGTTAATATTCTTTACAGAGTTATAACGCGATAGAATCACTTTTAGCCAATGTTAGAATCTCCTTTCATAAAAAAGGAGATCTTTCATGCATTGAAGTTTAATTTTTTACCAAGCACTAATTGGCTAAAAGTAATTATATCAGCTCCTCCCACAACCATTTCCACAGAGCAAAACATAAATGACGTGATCACGAATACTACATACGACATTATGTGGGTCCTTAAAATCCTGACGTGTATTAAATAAAACTACCGCTTAAAAAAACAACTTAGGTGCAACCACAAATTTTTAATAGTAATTAATTTAATATAAAGACTATTATCTCTAAAAATTTAATTATTTAATATTATATTACATTAAGAGAACCAGCAAATTTTTCAGAGATTAGAGATTATGCTATACTGTTACTTAATTTAGATTTAAAACAGCACCCTATTATTTTCAAAATAAGTCATATTCGCGTGCATTTTATAATGAGTGCGGCTTATTTCTCTGTTGCGAAGATGTTTTGTTGGTTATTTAAAACTTTTTCATGTTGTTGTATGCCATCAATCTCACCTAAGAAATAACTTGCACACAAATATATTGTTTAATTTGCAAAAGCAAAAATGTGTCGTTTAGTTTTCATGAAATGTGTCGTTTCATTTGCTTAAGCATAGGTCACACGCAGCTGATTGATTGGTCGTTCAGTTTGATAAATAGTACGTTCAGTATTTTTCGCGGTTTTCCAACTAAAGAAATAAATTTATTTAATCGTTATGAACGCACTTTTTAGATTTAAGTCTCGCTAACGTGTGATTTAGAAATTGTTTATTAATGTTAATTTCGTCGTTACTAGAGCAGAGGAGTCACAATTTTCACAAAGTATGCAATTTTGACTCATTTTAAATTTAAAACAACGCCTGTTTAACTACAGAATGACTCACAGTCACATGTAGTTTATAACGGCTGTGTTTCATTTTGCCGTATTAACGAGGATTGTGAACGTGCCTTTTTTGGGGTTTTTTCCCGCACCAATTTTTGAAATCCTCGGTTTTTCTCGTCGCACAATCCATGTGACAGAAAAAGAAACTTTGCTTTTGCATCTAATTTATTGTTCTGCTGATTTATTATTCTTCTACACGTGTAATTATGTTTTAACCAAAATAAATAAATGAGTTACATGGTTTTAGTTTGATATTCATTTTTTTATAAAAAAGCAAGTCTAAATTTAAGTGAAATTACCTTGGAAATAATACCTTGCATTTTCAATGTTTTATGATAACAAACTGAAACGTGATAAATTCTGTTTTTGTTTTGTTTCTATTTTCAGATCAGATTTTAAATAATAAATGTAAATTTTAAATAAGAAAAATTAAAATAGCCCATTTATATTTTGATTTTAACTACTTTATCAATAATTAAAAAAGTATGTTCGGGATTCCACAGTTACGACTCGTTAAAAATATTATTCAAAATTTAATCTCATTTCTGATGTTGTTCTTTTTAATTCATTCGAGACAACCATAAAGTTTATTATCCTGATCAGCGGTTATTTTTATCATTTTTAATCATAATTATGTCAGCATTAGTGTTTTGAACATTCAGTAATTAGTAAATAATTGTTATATAAGGAATTTTCATTGCCGCTTAAATTTGTTATCGTGATTTGATCCACTTTTTCGTGAACACAATTAATATAACAGTTTTCTAATAACTGGCTAAGTGGCGTTTCGTTTCTGTTGACGTTTGATAAAGTTTGAAACATGAAAATTCAAACTATGCCGTAGATTATAATTTATACAAAGCCTGGTTACTTAGTTCAAATTTTCCAAAAGTTAAAGTCCAAACGACAATTTATAAGCCTCGTTCGCACCTTTTCCAAAGATAAAACTCCAAAGAACAACGTCCAAAGGAAATTTTTTATAAGACAAAATTGTCCTTGGACAATCCAAAGTTGTCCTATATATAAACAGAAGTTATCCTTAGGAAAATGCAAAAGTGTCCTTTGGAAAAGCTAAAGTAGTTTCCTGTACAGCCAAAACCATGTTGAAATATTTAAATTTGTGTTGTGGATAGTTTTGAACGCATTGGACTGTTTTTTAAGCACTTTGAACTGTTCTTTGGACAGTATTTAACGAAGCGTTTATAATTCGTCCAAAGGACAACATTTTGAAAATGCTCAAAATTATTGTCCAAAAGAAAACATTGGTTTGTCCGAAATTCCTTTAGATTCGCCCTTTGGACGAAGTATGCATATGCTTTTTTCGGAGTTTTTCCTTCTTGAATGTGTCGTTTGGACTTTGTCCTTTGGATAATTTGGACGAAGTATAAACCAGGCTTAAAACTAATTATATTTTAATTTTTATTAAAAGTTAGTAAGTGTTAAACTTCATAAAAATCTGAGTGATTTTATAATTTTAATTTATAATCAATTATTTTGTAAAAAAACGATAAAATATTTTGACAAATTTGGTAGAATATTAGTTTAAGTGCTGCATGTGATTATTTTGTACGTATATTTTTATCAAATTATAAGCTTATTTGTAAACTTGTAAAATTAACAAATTTTAAATAAAAATATTTTGTTTTCATTCACATTCTAAGTTTGTAATGCAATTGTTTTTTGATAAACCAACAGTCCGTCCTTTTCTCAACATTTTTACGGCTCCGGCAGTGATTTTTATCACTTTGCGGGATTAAAGCGTGAATGTAATCTAATAGTTCACTTTTTGCGCCGGACTATATCAAATTGACAATGCGATTAGCTCAAAACCACAAAAAATACCAAAATTTGCACGTGGATTGAAATAAAATAAACAGTTATGAACAATAAAAAGAAAATCAAAGCTAAAAGAATAAACTAAAATCCAAAAATAAGTAGTGTTTTTACTTTTGAAAAAAACACCAGCTCAAGTGGAATCTGCTAAGTCAGTCCAAATTTTTTGTAAACAAAATAAAAAAGTTGTATAAAGTTTACTGCATCAGTTTTTGAACAATAAAATAAACTCAAATTAGTTTAACTCTTAAAAAAATGCTGCTAATTGGGAAAATAAGTCGTTTTGACTTTTTCAAATGAAAGTTTATGTATATTGTTCCTTTTTGTGCGTAGTTTATAATATCAAATTTATTCGACTTGATGTAACTCATGTTTCAATATGTCAATAATAATTGCAATAAAAAATACTTTAGTTTCTCTTAGAACTAACTGCCAGGGAGACATATTTAACCCCAGCGCGGTCAAATCGTTGTAAAATGGGGGTAAAATTTTGAGGGCTTTTGGGGCCAGGGGTAAAGTTTTCACAAAAAGTTATTAAAATTGAAGACAAAAAGTTCGACTGTGCACCGCACCTTGAAATGCTGAGTATTACATAAACCTACACAAATTATATTATGTCCTTTGAAATTTAATAAATTTTTTTGGTGAGTGACGGGGTATGAAAAAAATGCCTTTTTTACTTTCTAAGAAGTTTTTGTTGAAACTTCAAAAAGTAAATAGGCCGTTTTTCGCTGTATATATATATATATATACAGCGAAAAACGGCCTATTCACTTTTTGTAGTTTTTCAACAAAAACTTCTTGAAAAAAAAGTAAAAAGTGCATTTTTTTCAACCCCGTCACTCACCAAAAAAAGTATTCAAAGGACATAATATAATTTGTGTATGTTTATGTAATATCAGTTTCAAGGTGCCGTCGTCGAACTTTTGTTGAACTCATAACTTTTTGTGAAAACTACCTACCCCTCAAAGTTTTACCCACTTTTTGATTAACCTCGCTGGGGTTGATAACAGTAATTCTAAGACTAAATTATTTTTTATTGCAATTATAACATATTGAAACATGAGTTACATGAGTCGAATAAAATTAATATTATAAACTACGCACAAAAAGGAACAATATACATAACTTTTCATTTTAAAAAGTCAAAACGACTTATTTTCCCAATTCACACAGCATTTTTAAGAGTTAAACTAATTTGAGTTTTATTTTATTGTTCAAAAACTGATGCAGTAAACTTTATACAACTTTTTTATTTGTTTACAAAAAAATTTGAACTAACTTAGCAAATTCCACTTAACTGATGTTTTCAAAAGTAAAAAACACTATTTTGTTGTTGAATTTTAGTTTATTACTTTTAGCTTTGATTTTCTTTTATTGTTCATAACTGTTTATTTTATTTTCACGCGCAATTTTGGTATTTTTTTGCGGTTTTGAGCTAATCGTATTGCCAATTGATATAGCCCGGCGCAAAAAGTGAAAACTATTAGATTACGTTCACGCTTTAATCCCGGCAACGCTGATAAAAAATCACTGCCCGACCGTAAAAATGTTAGAAAAGGACGGACTGTTGGTTTATCGAAAATTGCATTACAAACTTAGAATGTGAATGAAAACAAAATTTTTTATTTAAAATTTGTTAATTTTTTTTACAAGTTTACAATAAGCTTATAATTTGAAATAAAAATATACGTACAAAAAATGATCACATGCAGCACTTAAACTAATATTCTACCAAGAAAAAAATTTGTCAAAATATTTTATCGTTTTTTTACAAAATAATTGATTATAAATTAAAAATTATAAAAATCACAGATTTTTATGAAGTTTAACACTTACTAACTTTTAATAAAAATTAAAAATATAATTAGTTTTAGAGCCTGGTTTATACTTCGTCCAAATTATCCAAAGGACAATTTGCAAACGACACATTCAGAAAGGAAAAACTGCGAAAAAAGCATATCATACTTCTCCAAAGGCGAATATTAAAGGAATTTCGGACAAACCGATGTTTTCTTTTTTGGACAATAATTTTGACATTTTTCGAAATGTTGTCCTTTGGACGAATTGTAAACGCTTCATTTAAATACTGTCCAAAGTACAGTTTCAAATTGCTAAAAAACGGTGCAAATCGTTCAAAACTATCCACAACACAAATTTAAATATTTCAACATGATTTGGTGTTACAGAAAAGTTGCTTTAGGTTTTCCAAAGGACACCTTTGATTTTTTCCTAAGGATAATTTCTGTTTATATATAGGACAACTTTGGGTATCCAAGGACAATTTTTGTCTTATAAAAACTACTTTTGAACATTGTTCTTTGGAGCTATGCTTTGGAAAAGTGCGAACGACTTATAAATTGTCGTTTGGACTTTAACTTTTGGAAAATTTAAAACTAAGTAACCAGGCTTTGTTGTATTATAATCTACGGCATAGTTTGAATTTTCATGTTTCAAACTTTATCAAACATAACAGAAAACGAAACGCCGCTTAGCCAGTTATTAGAAAACTGTTGTGTAATTGTCACGAAAAATCAATCAGATCACGATAACAAGACGGCAATGAAAATTACTGTATTTCTTGATCTACTGAATG
>JASAMX010011778.1:0-16753 GCA_030248175.1 Microlaimidae sp. YZB2_3
GGCCCGCGATGTGAACGCTACAAATGCAACGCCTTTTGTACAGCTAACGGAACCTGCAGCGTCTCACCCGATAATGGTCTTCCGAGCTGCAGTTGTGATGATGGATACACAGGTGAAAAATTGACTGCTTTTTATAGATATGACAAGACAACATCCTGTCAAAATTATTATTAACTAATTCATTTGCATCCTACACCACTAGCAATCATTTACCTAAAATAGTAAAATAGTTCCAGGTAAGGGTGTAGTCGTTTTAAGGATTGGCTCGTTATTTTTAACCAGTAAAACGAATTTTAAAATATTTCTGCGTTCTTAGCTTTCCAGAAAAATATTAAATTTTCCAATCTGATTCAAACCGGTCTAATTATTGCAGTTCTAAATTCCGCAAAAAAACAGAAAAAGCTCAGCTTAAACTCCTTTTTTGCGCCAATATTTGCATAAGATAATTAATTTGTATTAACAAAATAATTTGCATTGCGATACACTGTCTTGGAAATTTTGTTCCTTGAAAACATAAATCACACCACTTTTACGAATTAAACTTTCTCTTATGGCATGGAGTAAATTTTCCTAAATGCAAATTATTTTATTTGTAAAACAATAGCTTATAACAAGCGTTTTGGCGTTTTTGAATTGAAAATATCTCGACGAGGTTTTATCAGATGAAAAAAATTGAAAAGCTAAGAACGCGGTAAATATTTTGAAAATCGATTTTTCAGTAAAAAAAATAAGTTTTTAAAACAAAATTTTTAGAGAACTGGGCATTTAGATGTATTTTTTGATTAAAATTTGTTTATCTTTGTGATTAATATAGACATAAGACGTAAACGTAATAAATATAAAGTCTTTAATTGTAATATAAGTATAGCGTTTTATAAATTTTTCTGTATCATTTTACAGGCCGTTATTGCGAAAAACATTCCAACGGCTGCAAAAATTATTGTAAAAATGGAGGGAAATGTGTTAATCAGGATGGAATGCTTCTCTGTAAATGTACGGATGGCTTTATGGGGCCCCGATGTCAATTTTGTGGAAACAAGGTAAGACATTAAAAAATAGTTTCTTTATTAGTGCAAAACTAATTAAAAGCTTTGTCATAGCCTCAGATAATAAGTAGAAAATAACATTCTGGACTAAGAACTAAAAAAACAAGGATTTTCTTTATTTTTATTTTTATTAATAGTTTTGTTTCTTATTTTTATTATTTGGTATCACAATGTATTTGGAAATAGCAAATTTTACGCTTAAATTTCCGAAATCCCCTGCTAAAATTATATTTTTACTTTTTTAAATTATTAATAAAATTACTTACTTTTTAATTGTTAAACTCCGATTAACTTTTCAAACCTCAATTTATTTTAGTTTCATATTTTTTTTATTTCTATCCCAATTCCAACTTTATATTATTTACAACATTAGCTTTTGAATTATTTTTCGCGCTTTAATTAAACCTTAGCTATATTTTTTTATTTTTAACCTTAAAATGCAATTAGCACACAGTTCTGTTGTTATTACTCCCCTGTTATACACAGCATTCAATTAAAATTCGTTATTATAACTTGTTTATTTACAGAACGGATCTATTGTTTTTTGCTATAACGGTGGTGTTTGCGACTCAACGCAGAAATGCAAGTGTCTTCTTGGTTTCAGTGGCGCAAAATGTGAGCGGGATGCATGTAAAGGTAATTATTCACTAGTGATGTTCGTACTCTCCTATATCATGCTCCGAAGCTCCGGTTTTTTGAAAATAGGGTGGAGTTCCGGAGGTTGCTCCGCAGCTTCTAAAAGCGAAGCTGCGCTCTGGAGCTCCGGATAACACCACTAGTTTTTACAATTTCGTATATTTTTAATGAATGATTTCCTTCTTTTTGTGACCTTAGTACCGAAATAATAGAACGTTTGTTTGTATTTCTTACTTGGTTTGTTGAATAAACACAGCGTAAAGAAACGTTTAACACACATGTTCAGCTGCAGCAGAGTGGTTTCTAAAAACGATTTTGAGGGCAGGACACAATAGCTATGCATTACATCATTTTTAGTATTTTATCCTTAAAAATATTTAACACAACAGTATTTTCAATAAGTTTTTAAAGCTGAAAACTTTTCGCATTGATATAAAAACATACAAAAGCATCTATATTAAACACAAGGAAAATAATACTACAAATCATAAGTATAGATAATGCATTACATGAGTGACACGTAGAACTAACTGCGGTAAATTTTACTTACCACAATGGTCAGAAAAAAATTACACCACCGTTAAAAGAAGGTAACCGGGAAAAGGTGATTACGGGAACCGGTTAAAAAACCGACGGAAATAAGAAAAAAATACATGTGGAATGTTTTTTAAAGAAATTTTTACATGTTATGTATTTGAGGTTTTTGTAAAAATGGTGGATCATGCACTCCAACAAAACTCGGACCAACTTGCATCTGCAAAGATGGATACACTGGCCGAACTTGCGACGTGGACATGTGTAATGGATATTGTTTGAACAATGGTAAACACTCATTTTTTTAAAGTTTTTTTTTATATTTTTACAAGTCGAAACGGTATGAAATAATTTAAATTAAATAAAAGGATAAAATAAAAAACAACCTAAAACTGCACTTATAAAATTTTTGAAGGATATAATTCACTTGCTTTTAGGCTTATGTAAGCGCGCACCAAAGCCTAAGATAAGAAAATGCAATTGTCCAAGTAAGTACACTGGAGAGCGTTGTGAACAAGTGAAGAATTGCGCCAAGCATGGAAAGGATCTCTGTGTTAACGGCATTTGTAAAGATCTTTCAAACGGAATGTCATGCGCGTAAGAATTCTTTGTTTTTGTCTTATGTTTATTTTTTATGGTTCCTAGTTATTTTTATGACGACGAAATCTTTTATATTTACTTTTTATGAACATCACTGTAAAATTAAATATAAAAATGTAATAATTTCAAACATAAAATTTTTTTAAGTAAAATTGAAATTAGTACAATTATTTAGCGAAGACCCTTCTTATTGAATTGGTTTTAAATATTTTACTAATATATAAAAGATAATGTCTACCGATCGATAGCCTAAATATTAGCAACAATGTTTTCTGTTTACCAAATTTCATACACCCTCCCGGACGTTGGCCGTCCATTAATCAGTGGTCAGATGGTAAAATTTTAAAAATTGCGCTAATAGCTTGGGACTTAACTGAAAGATGCTTTTGGTACCTCTGTGAAAAACTTTCGATAAGTATTAATATTATAAAGGCTTATCATATAGAAATATTATTGATTATTTTTAATAATAATTAAAAATTAATATAATTTTTGACAAACAATAATTTGAATAAGAATTTAGCTGTCGCCCAACATATGTACAGCCGACATGTAATCAAACTGTGTGGTGCTTAAATCATTGTCAGAATGGCGGAACTTGTGTACCAATAAATAATAGGCATTCCAGTTATCGAGGATACCCAGCTGAATGCATGTAATCAGAATTTCTATTTCAACTAGTTTAAACGGGATTTGTAATGAATTTTGTTATTATTTTTATGAATATCAATTATAATTTGTATCCGCAAAACATACATTATACCTGAGGTTTATTTTTAATTAACAAAATCTAGTTACAATGGTATTTTAATTCTGTCAGCTTTGTTTTATTATTTATTATTATACTAATGCAAAAAATTAAATTGTATAAAAAAATTAAAATTTAAAAAAAAATTGTTTTTGCGAAATTTCTATAAAAAGTTTTTACAAAAAGAATTAATAAAGGAATTAATTAAAGTGACGAATTGAATTTAGCTGTCCCAAGGGCTTAAGCGGACCCGAATGTAAAGTGGTGTCGGCTAAAAACTGCAGCGAACTAAAGTGTCAGAACAGGGGTGAGTGCTACCTCAAGTCCCAACGCCCTTTCTGTCACTGCAGAATAGGATGGAGCGGAGCTGTTTGCACCAAGCCCAACTGCGACAATTACTGCATGAACGGAGGGAAATGCCGCATTTTTAGTAACGAACCCTGGTGCAGGTATTTTTATTTTAATTGTTGTGTGCTGGAAAATATGCATTGGAAAACATTTGAGTTGCTATATGACGCTAACTAAAGTTTTAAGTAATATAGAAAAAATATAAATGTGGAGTTGAGATTTGAGCATATAACTATGACATAAATTTGTCTTCCTGTTGCCGATATACCATCACTGAATTTTTCACGCTGGTCGAGATCCATTGTTCTAAACGGAAGTAATCCTATAGTAACGCCGCACGCAAAAAGGGACGCCCGCATTTGTTCTAATACGTACCCGCATTAAGCCATACTTGCTCCTGCATTTTCAAGCCCTGTTTTGCCGCTACTCCTCCCACAACCATTTTTACGGAGCAAAACATGTATGACGTGATCACAAAATAATAGGACATTTTGAGCCTTAAAATTTTGTCGTGTTTGGCCAGTGTCCATTTTTTTTACAAGTTATAAGTCACAAATACTTTCGTGGTTATGCTGTTGATTTCCTAGCCATTTTAGTTGCAATATAAACGATCAAGTCATTTGAATCTGCTGAAAATGTCCTACTCAAACCATAAAATATGTGTTTGTAGAATAGACCTTTAGTTTAGTACACCTTTTGTTCTTTACTATTATGGAAAAATCCAATCTGACTTTTTAATCGCTCATTAAATAAAAAATTGTGATAATATGATAGCAAATTGAAACAACGACATTTTACTATTCAGTTAAGAATTATCATCGTTATTATAAAATGGTAATAAATTGGAACAATGAACATGACGACCTAGTTTCATGTCTTCTATAATATAAACAAGAGAAAGAACGGTGGTACAAAAAGACCAAACAAAGCTTTTAAGGAGGATTTTTAAAGTTAAAAAAAATGAAACACTTTAAAAATCAAGCTTGGTTTATTAAAAAAGTTAAAAATTAAAACTAAAAAGTCTTCCAGGCTGAAATTAAGGGCGTAACCGCTCTCCGCCACAAAGAAAAAACAATAAAGCGTAGAACCTAGAAAAATTAAAAAGTTTTCAGCGGTTATGTAACTAGTTATTATTTAGTTGCGTCATGTGTTTCTCTGCACGTGATATTTTTTAAAAGAACGAGTGGTTACTTTTATCACTCATCTATTTTCACCCGGATAAAATTTATTTTTAGCGCATAATTCCGGCGGCCGTAGGCCGCCGGAATGATATTATATTCAGATCAGTAAGTAAGTAACTTCCTAACGCTTTCTTTGATTTTGAATCAACTTTATTTAAATTGTAATTTGGAACATATATACAACTGGCAACGCAGAATCGATTGATAATCACGATTTTGTGATCTGAGAAATTGTGCTGTCGATCATGACGTATAGACTAGTTCGGAATAAGCGTCTTTTACTGTACGAGAGAGGGTACAAAAAGAAATAAATAAAATTTGAAAAAATCTTAGCTTTCTTAGTTTCTTAAGTTTAAACCTATACTTCTTAAAAATTGCTACACGATGATATGTTTTACTACGTTAAAGGGCTGTAATATATAAGTTTGTACTAAATAAATTTTTGTTTTTTAATTAAACGTCATAATAGTTTGAAATCACCACTAAAATAGTATTATCCTGAACAGTGATTTCGAATTAGTAAAAATAAAGATGAAATTTGTGCTTTTAAACTAATTTTAAACCTACATAGTTTTTTTAATGTTTTGCTTTTAAAACTATTCAAAATTTAAAAATTAATTTTAAAAAGTCCATTCCAAACTTTTAAATTAAATATTTTCTTTAATTGAAACATTAAAAAACTGGAAAACAAGTGCGCCAACAGCGCCGTACCTACGAAGCGGCAAAAAACTAAAAATCCCCAAAAACTGCTTTTACTTTTGCAACATTTAAAAAGTATTTAAGAAATTTTGAAGAGAAGGGGTCGAGATGTTGAAATAATAAATAAATAAAAATTTTGAAATAATAAATAAATAAATAAAACCAATAAATATTTGAAATATTTTAAACCGTAAAATGTACTAGTCGCTCGCTGTTTCTCAATTTTCCCTCTACATATGATTGGCGCTAGTAGTTATGTACCCTCTTCCTAACACTAAAAAACCCTTATTCCGAACTAGTCTATATGCAAATCTTATTTAAAACAATTATAACTTGGCCATATGCAAAGTTTATTTAAAACAATATTAACTCGGCCGAATAAAATTTAAACCTTAAATTTTCTAAAATTTATTTAAACCTTAAATTTCGAAACATAGATAAAACTTTTAACGCATAATCGATTGGTAGCGATGTTTTTCTGATCTGACATTTGTAATGTGGTAAGTGTTTACTTTTGATTTAAATATGTTACAAGACAATTTATCCGGCCGCTGGTTACAAGACAAGACTTGAACTACTTATGATTTTTACAGACCTGTGCACTGCCCCCCCCCCGGGGTTAAAACGGGGGGAGGGCAATTCCAAAATGGGGGGGCACGGGAGGGCAACTTTTTTGAAACAGGGGGACAATAAAACGGGGGGGCAAGCAGGAGAGAAAGAAAAAAAAAGAGAAAAAGAGAAGAAAAAAAGAGAAAAAAAAAGCGAAAACAAGGTAAAAATAGGTTTAAAATGGCTTAAAATACATTGAAATAGGCTAAAAACTGCAAAAAATTCGCGATGATGGCGTCATCATAGGTCAAAAATGGCGTCATAATTTTAGGGTACTTTTTCATTTTTTGGCGGGGGGGGGGGCAAATCCTCCAATAAAACGGGGGGGGGCATTTCCAGACCGTGCACAGGTCTGATTTTTATGTAAAAATTCTAGACAAGTGCACAAATAATAAACATGCTAAGCAATATAAAAAATTTAAGTATTCGGTAACAATATACAAATATGCGTTTAATAAATTGATAAAAAATAGTATTGGTGAATTTTTAGGTGTAAAGGCGGGTGGTCTGGTAATCGGTGCACAGAATTCAAAACCACCTTTAAGAAAACACCTAATCATTCCAAACTTATCAGTTCAAGTAAGTTTTTGGATTTATTTCAGTCGTTTTCAGTTACAGAATATAATGTATTCAGTCTTTTAAAAATTTATTGTTTTTAATATGCTTTTTTTACAGACCTGGGACGGTCTGGAAATACCCCCCCAGAATATTAGTGGCTGTAGCTAACCCCCCCCCCCAGCCCGTTTTTATGCCCAAAAATAAAAAAGAACCCAAAAATTATGGTGCCATTTTTACCTATTTTAACGCCATCATCGCCAATTTTTTTGCAGTTTTTAGGTTATTTCAAAGCTTATTTTTAGCTTTTAAGTCATTTTAAACCTATTTTTGCTTAAATTTCGTTTGTTTTTTTGTCCTTTTTTTTCTTTTTTCCCTTTTTTGTTTTTTTTTCTTTTTTTCTCTTTCTCCCCTGCTTGGCCCCCTGTTTTCTTATCCCCCGTTTCAAAAAAATGCCCCCCATTCTGCAATTGCCCCCCCCATAAACCCCCGGGGGCAGTGCCCAGGTCTGCTTTTAACTCAATTTTAAAATTGCGAGTGAAGTACCCGTGTTTTTAAGAATTAAAGCTTTTAGTGACATTGACGATTCTGATAGTTCTGATAGTTGTGATAATTCTGATCATATCTCTGTTGTACCTGGTCTTCGTTCGGCGGAAACGAGGTCTGGGTTCCTATCAATACAAACACCGGCGTATGGAAAATGAAAGGGAAGGAAACGAGATCCCCAACCCCGTCTTTATGCACGAAGAATTCGAAGAACGGGTCCGCGACACCGACAACATGCTCCAAATGGATGAGGTTAGTGTAGCATTCCTCTTTAGTGTGGTATTGCTCTTTTTATCAACAAAAGTAAAAAAAAATTTAATGTTTTTTTACTTTTATGCCAACGGTGTATTTTATAATATTCATCTTCCAAAAATTTTTGAACTTTCACCATAAAGTTTGAAATTTTATTTGTCATGATATAGTTTTATTTCATCGGTTAAAACTAAAAAATGATTAAATAAATATTTTATTCTTAAAGCGGCAGGCGTCAATTTTATTAACTTGATGAGATTTTCTAAATACAAAAACGTAATTTTATTGCAAAATACTTTATATAAATTACACTATAAAAAAACTCATCGGTGCTACTGTTAATGGGTTGATCTTGTTTTTTTAACACATCTGATAAATTTCAATAGTTAAAAACAAAAATAAGAAATTTCAATTAATTTTTTTAGAAATTTTGATTAATTTTTAAGTAAAATGATAATTACTTAAAAATAAATGATTTAGTTTTCTTAAATAAAAAAACATTTTAGCCGCCAACAAACTTCTGTAATCCAGTTTACGATAGTGTTTACAACGATACTGTGGTCACCAGCACCACACCTCTTACGGGTCAACCTTACACTTCCGATTCAATTCAGAGTAGCTAAATACAATCTCAAACCTAATTCTAAATGGTAGTTAAAAATGGTTCTTTTGCTGCGGATCTGTTTACGATTTTAATGCATAATAATTTGTTGACGCGTTTGTTTAATTGCTTAATAATGTTAATGTGATTTTTTTTATTTGGAGAAGCTTAAAGCAGCTTCAAATTTGATTATTATACTGATACATTATTTTTGAGAAAATTTTTGAGCAGCGATTAAATGTTTACGCCCTTGCCTAAAAAAACATACCCTATAAAATTTTGAAATTTATAGACTCATTTCTCTTAAATAAATTCCACCCACAAAAATATGAAAATTAAAGTAAAGAACTATGTTAAGTATGTTAAGTTAATTAGGTATTTATTATTTTTCTATATAAAAAAAATCCGTGGTATTTATTTTTAATTTTCAAGCACAAGTTTTGGAAACAAATACCGAGTTTTTAATACTTCTAGAATCTTTTTTTCGAGGCTCGAGACGTAGATTAATATAATAATTTATTGATTTTCGTATTTTTGTGGACGAAGCTTAATTGTAGGTAGGGGATACGTCTATGATTTTTTATGCTTTTTTATTTTTAACATTTATTTGCAAATAATATAGAGTATAGTAACAAATGCAAAGTTTTTATACTTAGTATGTTTTAAAAGATTAAATAATTTTGTTTCAATTGAAATTAAATCAATTTTTTGCTGGTTTACCAAATTAAATTTTTTTATAATATTCAAAAATGTTTATGTCATTATAATGAGATGTTTTCCATTATTTCGCTTGAAGTAAAGTGAATCCTTAGCTCAAAATTAAAAAAAACATGAATTATACTATTATAATAAGATATTCTCCATTTATTTGCTTTAATTTAAAATACGGATAATGTCATGAAAATAAAAGTATACTTTTAATGAATCATTATTTAAAAAGTATGTCATTTATTTGCACAAACATTACTAAATACAAACTGATTGTTTGTCACCTTAGTGACTTGTTATAAATAATTAACAAAGCTTAGGGGAATAGCCTAGGCCCAATACCCAATAATGACTTACGTGGGGCGCTATATTTTAGGTAAACATTATAATAATGTTCGATATTATGATAAACATTATTTTATATATATAGTAATCTTTCATATTATGGTATATATTTTGACATTACATTGTACATAATCCGCTGGACTGCTGCCCATTTTTTAATTAATGAGTTAATTTTAGAATACTGCTGAGTTTCATAATTGTTTCAGTCCTCTTTTTAGAAATAAGTCTATAGTTTTACTTAAGAACTTGTAGATTGTTAGTTTTAACTCAGTTTTAAATAATTTATGTAATATAATGTTTTGTTATGTTGTACATGTTAGAACGTTTTTTTGACTTAGTCATTTGTTTGTGATTTTTTTTTGAAGCTTTGAGCTGTATTATTTTGAGATTATTTTAAAAGTATATGTACCTAAGCATTTATATCGGGTGCAAAAATTGCTGCTAATATTCAGTATTGTTTCTTCAAATTTCATTTTTTTTAAATCACTATAGGCAATAAAATCTAGCTGACCGCGATATTTGCAGTATTAAATAGACTATTAAACAACAAAAACATTCAATTTTTTCCCTAAGGCAGGTTAATAACAAAGATTAAAAATTGTAATTTTATAATTATTTATCAAAATACTTAGGAGCATAGATGAACACTGTCAAAAAACCAGAGGGGGGTGTTTACCCCGGGTAAATGACATTTCAAAATCTAGGAGGGGGGTCCTAGGAGTGGTCGAATCCCCCTAGCTTTCTAGGGGGTCAACCCAGGGTGGAAGATTTTGAAACCTAGAGGGGGGTCAGGTGGGGTCCAATTTCCGAAGCAAAATACTTTTAAACCATTAAAGGTTTAATAATAGTTTTTTATAAGATAATACTACTTTTTATTGAATAAAAAGCGATATTCAGGTACAAAAAGGGTGTAAAAACATGAATTTGTGTAAAAAATTCACGTTTTTGGAAGAAAATTTAGTATAAAAAAAGCACTTAAAATTTTCTCGAGAGGGGAGGGGGGTCAGATTTCAAAATCTAGAGGGGGGTCAGGGGTAAAAAATTCACAAAAATTTGGGAGAAGGGGAGGGCCCCTCCTGGATTTTTTTCTAGGGGGGCCCAAAATTTCGAGGCTAGGGGGGGTGGACCCCACCCTAACCCCCCCCCTTTTCATCTATGATTTGGGGCCTAAATGCAATTTTTTTAAGGGCTAAAGTTGGTTAATTTATGTATATTTTGTGAAAAGGTGGAATTAAAAAAAATTGTGCGTTCTTATTTGTTTTGTTTTTTTAAAACGTCATTACCGCACAATTTTAATTGGTCCCCTCATGTCTGCATTATAATTTTCAGCGTCAGCCAGATATAATTCAACCATAAGCAGCTGAATGCGCTATTAATATTGAACAATTTAGTATATAAGTATATTTGTAATTTGTATTGCAAATAGAAATATTTAGAAACGGAAGAGCGGGTACTAAAAAAGCCTAAATTTTGGGATCTAAGAGCCACAGTTTTGGGACCAAAGACTAAAGAGCCACAAAAACGATGAAGAAACCGCACAAGAACATATAAAATAAAGACGTAACAACATGTATAAAAACCAAATTGCTACCCCAAAAGGGTCTTAAAGGAACACTTTTATGAATAAAATTTTTATATTGCTCAGAAAGAAAGCTTTTTTAATACTAAGTTGATCAAGCTGAAATCCAATAATTTTTTAGCCTTAGTGCCAAACAAGCATAGAAAGTTTTTGTGCATTAAAAGAGCAACTTCTGTGTGTATAGAACTTTGGTTATTTTAAGTGCTATCTATAGAAACAAAAAGGGAAAAACGATTGACAAAAACCGTGTACATGCGCAAGCCAAGCATCTAAACGTAAAAAACCGTTAATAAAATTTCTTTAAATAAAAAATTGATTTTCCAAATAGTTTTGTATATAATTTGCGATTTAATATATTGATGAGGTGTCTTTTTTCATCCGAGCGTTCCACGATGACAAATCATCAAAAATATAACGCACTTAGTTTTGAGCAATCTTAAAAAAGATTGCATTAAATAAAGATAACCGCTGTTATTATAATAACCTAAGCCGTCTGTAGAAAACTTTATTTTTATATAACCAAGCAAACCCAAAAATCAGGCAAAATTTTATCGTGACCTTATTTTATTTAATGGTGTTTTCTTGGAAAATTTCAAACTTTGTAATTGAAAAAACTTAGATTTTTACATTTTGTGTCAAAAAATAAATAATAAATAAACATCACTATTAATGTGGTTAATAGTGATGTTCCTACCATCTAATATCATGCTCCCGAGCTCCTGTTATTTAAAGCGGAGGGAGCTACGAAATTCTGCCTCTTAATAAGCGACTTTGTGCTTATTTAAGCTTAAAATATATTTAAAGTTACTCTATCTGCATTTCTCGGACTATTTTCTTGCTTTAAATAAGTTTAAAAAAAATTAATTTACAAAAAAATTTTGACAAAACAACCAATAGCATCACTATTTTAATTCAAAGAATTAGTACAAAAATAGGGTGAAGCTCCGGAGCTCCTAAAAGCAGAGATCCGCTCCATAATTCCAGATAACATCATTAGTGTGTAATTTACCACACAGAACCAAAAGAATGTAAAAAAAAACGTTTATTGAGAATTGCGCTACAAGAAGACGATAAAATTTTATTATTTCAAAAAATTCAAAAAAACATTCCACGATAACACGAAAAGTCCTACTAAAAAGTCTGGTTCTTAAGTCGAAAAAGTGGCTTTTTAGTACCCTTGGATTTTTATGTTTTTTGTGATTATCTCGTATTTAGTTCTTTGATCCCCTTTGTTCTCTCTGCTTGGGTTTTTCTTAGATTCCTTTTTCCCGGTTCTTCAGTACCCAGCTCTAACGTCCCATTACTCTTCTGGTCTGTTACCGTTTAAAGGTAGTTAAAATTTCAATTTCGGAGATGTATGTATATTTAAGTTTTAAACTAAACTTAAAATTTTTTTCAAATCTGAAGTAATCTTGCCCATTTGTAAAATTTTTAAAATTCAAAATCTCTTAGTAGTTTAACAACATTTTTAGATTAGTTTATTCGTCTCTAAAAATCGCTAGGAAAATTTTTTCAGTCAAAAATATTTAAGTAGAAAACAGAAACTTACTCAGTAGTAAAACGGCAAATAACAGTATTATTAATTTTAGCTTGTAGTGCTTCTAAAGTTTTTTTTTGCTGCAAAAGTTTTTTTTTTGCGAAAATTTCCGCGATTTTTGTAACTTAAGCAAACATATTATTATTTAATTGTAAACACATTTAAAAATTCTGTATGTACATATTTGGTGCTATCTTGCCTTTAAATTTGTTAATTTTCCATTTTGTACAAAATTTTTCTCTGTTTTATTTTATGTATATACATACAGGACACCATTATGTTATAGTTTTTATGTCATTAAATATAGTAATTTTTGCAGTTTGTTGTTTCTCAATTTTATACAAAAGAAATATATCTGCATATCAACATAGCTCTTTGTAACAGGTTGAATTTTCAAGAAAAATAGAACGTCGACGGCTTTTCCTTAGCCAGAACGGTATTCGGACTTATTTTTATTACAATAAAAAGAAAAAAAATATATGAAAGAAACGTAAAAAGCCTCAACCACTATATATCAATAAAATCGGTATTGAATAATAGAATAATATTATTAGTTAACAAAAATAAATTTAAAATTAAAAACATTACATCAGACGTGCATTGTAACCAAAAATAAAACTAAAGCCAATGTCTTTCAGACTGAAATTCAGGGCGGACCGTTCTCCACCAAGAAGAAATAAACAATAAATGCGCAAACCAAGAAAATTCAAAAAAAAAGTCTTAGTGGTAATTTAACCAATAATTATTAAATTGCATCACATGTTCTTCTGCGCGTGATATTTTTTCGAAGAACGAGTGGTTTACTCGACCACTCTTACAGTTTCACCCTGAAAGAATTCACCTTTAGTGATTTAAAAATACGTTTCGCCCCTAAATTTATGTGTTTTTTTATTTCTAATTAATAAAAGACAAAAAATCGGGGCTCATCAGTGCGAATTTAGTCGCTTTAAAGGGTAAAGTACATACATAAAACATTAAAAAAAATTATATTAAAATCAGTAATTAAAATAATAAAAATAAAATATAATGCCTGTTGGTTCGATTACTTACCGGTTAAGTGTCCAAATTATAAGACAAATTTGATTAAGGTGTATATACGATTGACTATTTTTCCGTATTAGTGTTAATACAAAAAAGAATTTCGTTCGTAAAGAAAGGTTATCCGGATTCCTAATAAAACTATAAAAAAAGATTTTTCGTAGTAACACTGTTTAATGAACTGAACGATTAAGAAACAACTTACAAAAGCAGTCTTTAAATAACGAAATTTTGTTTACCGTTCGAATCTCCTGGTGTTCAGAAGTTTCATCTTTTTTAAGTTTTTGCTAAACCCGAAGGCTATCTGGAAGCGAAAAATCTAACAAGGAATGGGCTTTTTGCATAAAATTCGTAAACAAATATTAATTAAAAAAATGACCGTTTTATTTTTTGCTTTTTCTTACAACAATAAGTCGATTTGCAATTTGTTTTTTTAAATGTTAATTTTGTTTGGAACAATTATAACAATAATGCAATAAACAAGAATGGATTGAGAATAATTCTTAACAAATAAACAGGATTATTATAAATAATTAATATAATTTTAAATGAACAGCGTTTAATTTATATTGTAAGAAGATTTTGTAAATTTCAGTAATGTTTAAGCCATTCCAAATAATTATAAATGGACTGGTTGGCAGTTCTCCAAAATAAGAATTTGCTTATTTGTGGACCAAAATTAAGGTAAATTTGCAGTTTCAAAGTATTATCAAAATTTTAAGGCCGTTTGGAACACGCTATATTATTTTAAAATAAAGTTTTCAAGGGGTTTTATTAAAACACGTTCGTTTTTTGATTTGTCGCTACCTCGTGGCACTTCGGTTTAATTTTTAGGTTTCGGTTAGGCTTATAGGCAAATAAAATGTAGCTCACCTTGATAATTGCCGTATTGAATCGACTATTTAACAACAAAACCATTCAAAATTTTTAACAAAAGTGGTTTAATAATAAAGATCAAAACCCATATTTTAATAATTATTAATTCTTAAAATACTCAATTTGAAACCCAAATGCAAATTTTTAAAAAGCTGAAGTTGGTTAATTTTTGTATATTTTGTAAAAAGGATTTCTGGAATTTCTTTTAAAAGAACACGTCATAACCGCACAATTTTAATTGATCCCCTCATGTCTGCATACTAATTTTCGGCGTCAGCCAGATATAATTCAACCATAGGCAAATAATAAGGTTTTCAATTCAAAAATCAAAATCATATAATTAATAAGGCTCTTCAATTCAAAAAACACATGAATCAAAATTTAATACTATTATTTTTGCTTAATTTTTAGGTTTAACTTAGGCTTCGGTTCTCAGTTTTTTAAACAAATCATCATTGAATAAAAGTTTATCATAGTAAAATTTACAGGCTTAGGAAAAAAAGGTTTTCTATTCATTGTTTCAGTCACAAAATGGAGAAACTCGCCTTTTAAAAAGTACGTTTATAAAATCGCTTCCGAAGACGAGATGTTTAAAAGACGAGTTTTCCAAAGACCCGATGTAAAAGACGATATTTTGACGGATGTAATGTAAAAGACGAAATTTCCGGGACCCTAAAATCGCAGGCAGTGCACTGTCTAAGGAGTCTCCT
Source organism: Microlaimidae sp. YZB2_3 (assembly GCA_030248175.1). Classification (NCBI taxonomy): domain Eukaryota; kingdom Metazoa; phylum Nematoda; class Chromadorea; order Desmodorida; family Microlaimidae; species Microlaimidae sp. YZB2_3. The sequence continues at coordinate 15,149 of JASAMX010011778.1, forward strand.
AGAGGCTGTCTTCAAAGGAGCTTAGGCTTAGAAAACTAAAAAAACCGTTTTAAGCTTTTTTAGTTTACTAAAACAGCTGTTCACGTTTTGGTAAACTGTTTACAAAATTGTTTTTTAGCGTGCTTAAAAGTTGGTGCCCTAAAAATTACAAACTAAACTCTATACTAGTCCATAAAGTAGAGAGTTCATGTGTGTGGTATTAGTCAATGGACTACTGCACTCAATGGAATGAAAAGTGTAGAAATTAAGTAAGTATATCGACGATCGTGATGTTTGCCGACGGTTTGATATAAAATTGCTATTAAAACATTAATACCTAAAACAAACTGTCGGCACTAAGAATATAGATAAAATATCTCATTCTACGCAAAATCAAACGTAAATTTTGAATAATTAGTTGCAAAATAGCATAAAATCTTATATTGAAAACCGTCGGGAAGTTGCCGACGGTTTTAGGATGTTGAATGATGAATTTAAAAAGTTTCTTAGAGAATCTTGATTTTAATATTAGCTCTTAATTTCAGTTTTCAAGAACATAAAAACGTTAATTACATTTTAAATTATGGCGAAATAATCGAAAAAATTGAAATTTAAAGTATCGAATTGCGTGCGTTTTTGGAATTTGCATATGCCGATTATTTTACTTGCATATGCTCCGCCCCTCAAAATGTAGGATTTGAAGCTTGAAGGAGCTAAAAATTTTTTAAAACTATTTTTTGTTTATCATTTTTAGTTGAACCGATGTGAAGAAGATTAGATTTTATTCATTTAAGCGTCAAACTTTGTTTATATGGCCAAAAAATAAATTGGTTGCTTGTAATTTACAACAGAAATTAAATACAGGTACTAAAAAACGTGTACCAAAAATCGATTAGAGATTTCCACGCTACAATTACTGAATAAAAACATGTTTCTAGTAATTAAAAATAAGTGACATTATAGATTATGCAGTCAACAATTTTTTGTAAACTTAATATATTGTTTTAATTTATCAAAAAACAATAAAAAGTTAAAATCTTTTTGACTAAAATTTTTTTCATAATTAAATTAAAACAACAAAAATAATCCTTAAAATAAAATTAGAGTAACTAAAATGTATTTCAAGTTTAAATAAACTTCAAATCGTACATTTTGAGGGGCGGAGCATATGCAAATTAAAATAAATAGCATATGCAAATTCCAAAAAACCAACGTAATTTGATATTTTAAATTTAAATTTATTCGTTTATTTCACAATAAGTTAAAGTGTAATTAACGTTTTATGTTCTTGAAAACCGAAATTAAGAATTAATATTAAATCAAGATTCTCTAAAAAACTTTTTAAATGCATTGAATATCCTAAAACCATCGAAAACTCCCCGACGGTTTTCAATATAAGATTTTATGCTATTTTGAAAATAATTATTCAAAATTTAAGTTTGATTTTGCGTAGAATGATGTATTTTATCTAATTTCTTAGTGCCGACAGTTTGTTTTAGGTATTAATGTTTTTACAGCAATTTTACTATCAAACCGTCGGCATTTTTTAAAATCGTCGGCAGAAACGTCGGCAAGGATCACGATCGTAGTATTTCGCAATCGTAAGTACGGGATTGTGTCATAATA
>JASAMX010011781.1:0-10840 GCA_030248175.1 Microlaimidae sp. YZB2_3
TTTCCCGGTCTTATACAAATTATTTCCAATTCTTTCGAGACCTCTGTGTACATCAAATTAACCGTCGCGATTCTCCATAAAATAATTCGATTGTCACCGTCAAATGCTAATCACACTGCGCCAACTAAAGCTCAGTTTAAAAAAGAACGAGATATTTGCTTATAAACGAGAATTTTTAGTCAGTTTTAGAAAATTCCGCATTTTAAAACAAAATTAGATCATAAGTTACCAGAATCATTATCTGGATCGTTGATGTTTCTATTCTTCCAATATTCTATTCTGTTCCGAAGCTCCGACCATTTAAAGCGGAGGAAGGCTATATATTTTACAAATTTTGAAAAAAATTAAGCTTTTTTGACAAAATCGTCTATGGCATCATAACTCTTTTTATTCATAAAATTGTTCTTCTGGAGCTCCGCTTTTGAAACCGGAGATCTGTGGACTCACTAATCTCGATATACCATTGGTTTTTTTGGGACAATTATTTGCGCTGCTAAGACTGTAGGCCAATAGATAAGCTTTGAAGTGGATTGAAAATGAATCCTTACTTATTTTTTGAGCGCGATTAATTTTTAGACCATTTAAGCAGATGTATCACAATTTTGGTAGCCGTAATGTAATAATATATTATTAAGTTTGAATTTTTATCGTTTTACCGTTGTTTTAGCTTTTGTATACAGTTTTATTGCTCAATATCTGTTAGACCAGTAGTAGACGAGAATAAGATTAACCTTACTTTTTGGTGCTAGGCAGCATCACATCTTTCAAAACTTTAAAAGAAATAAAGCATGCTTGTTTTAATTGCCGTTGCACCATAGTCCTCGTAAATCCTGTTTGATGATAGAAAAGTGATATTGTTAAATTTGTCTACTGCTGGGTTTTTTTGTATTTTCCATCCATATTTCTTATTACATTTATTAAAGGTTAATACCCCCAAATGTAAATATCGGAATTATTTTTTAATACAAGTCTAAAGTCGTCCCGCCACGTCTGTATTTTCAGAATGAGATTTAGCTAATAATTATTATAAGCAAACGAGCCTCATTCCATCCAACGCTTAGGCGTCGTGTTTATGTCAAGCTTATATGTGCTTTATACATGCGTTTAAGACGCGATAAATTTTGCAAAGGGTTATTAACTTTAAACCTCTTGTACCATATGTCGTTACTATAACAAAACGAGCCGCAGTTTTTTTATAAAATACAGTTGACAATGTTAAATTAAATTTTTAAATTAAATTAAATTAAATTTTTAAATTAAATTTTTAAATTAAATTTTAAATTAAATTAAATTTTTAAATTAAATTAAATTAAATTTTTAATTAAATTAAATTTTAAATTTAATTTTAAATTAAATTAAATTAAATTTTTAAATTAAATTTTTATAAAATACAGTTGACAATGTTAAATTAAATTTTTAAATTAAATTAAATTAAATTTTTAAATTAAATTAAATTTTAAATTAAATTAAATTTTTAAATTAAATTAAATTTTTATAAAATACAGTTGACAATGTTAAATTTGTGGTGTTAAAAATTAAAAAGTCACTGTCGCGAATATTTGAAAGTCGGCACTTTATCTGCCGTAGTAACGACGCATGGCATTTTGTCGTTACTGCGGCAAAATCAGCCACTATCATTATTAAATACACGTGACTGTGATTCATTCTGTAGTAAATAGAGTTCTGTTTGAAATATAAAATGAGTCACAGTCACATATATTTTATACGAATTGTGGCTCATTTTGCCGTATTAAAGACGATTTGTTGTAGTAATTTGTTGATTCGGTTTTAAATTTTTGACTGGTATCTTTAATTTGAATACGGAAAAATAAGCTAGTCGGTCATAAATTCGCGGTAGAATTCACTATATTGTACTTTGAAAAATTTAAATCTGTCTTTGTTACTTCGTGCTTTTTTTTAAATTCTCCTGTATTTTCCTGTAATAAGTATTGCATAAAATCGAATGAATACGTCATTATTGTAGAAGAAAGGTGGTGGTATATTATTTGAGTCTCTTGTTTCCGGATTTTCTATTGTATCGTTTTTGTGTTTTGTTGAGAAAATAAAAGTTATTAAATTTGTATGTAACAGCGTTTCACAAATCAAAAAGGGCCAGCTACAATACATAAAACACTCGTTACCACGCAAGAATGAATAAGAATCGTCATAGGTTACTTTTAATTGTGACACTTTGTCTGTAACACATAATCTTGAACGTTATAACTCGGAGTCAGTGGGTTTGATACTCATTGTGACTTTCTGTCGTAAAAATGCTCTGCTAACCGGTAAACTCGTTAGGTAGCCACCAGCCTCTTGAATTTTTACGGTCTACACCAGAAAAAAGAGCAACCACCAATCGTGTCTAGAAATTTAGAAGAGGTACTTACTACATAGTAATGTCCCTACAGTACCCTCTAAAATCATGCCCCGAAGCTCCGGTTAAAGCGGAGGGGAGCTCCGCTTCTTAAATGACCGATTTGAAGCTAATTTAAGCTTGAAATACATTTTAAACGACTCTAGCTGTATTTGTAAGACTATTTTTATTATTTTAAATAAGTTGGAAAAAATTTAGTTTACAAAAAAGTTCGATAAAATATTCAATTTGCCATCACTCTTTAATTATTCACGAACTTAGTATAAAAATAGGGCGGAGCTCAGGTGGATGCTCCGGAACTTTTAAAAGCGGAGCTCCGCTCAACACCACTAGTACTTACTTGTGATGTTCCTACCCTTTAAAATCGTGCTTCGGTCATATAAAGGGGAGAGAGCTCCAGAGTTCCGCCTCTCAAATGAGCAGTTTTGAGAGAAACACATTTAAGTTACTCTATCTGCATTTTTGTAATTATTTTTATTGGTTTAAAGGAGCACTGTCACAAATCAAATTCCGAAAACGCCCGAACCGGACTGCTCCTTTAATACCAAACCTACCTAACTCAACTTTGGTATTTAGAGTGCTCCACTACAAGGCTACAACATTTTTAAATTTCAGCTGAATCGGTTCTGTATTAAAGGAGCAGTCCGGTTCGGGCGTTATAGGAATTTGATTTGTGACAGTGCTCCTTTAAATATGTTTTGAAAAAAATTTAGTTTAGAGAAATTTAGACAAAATTATACATGACATCACTATTTAATTATTCATAAAATTAGTGAGCTAAAAGCGGAGCTATGAGAACATCGCAAGTGAAATACAAAAGCGTGTATTTGGATGCGTTTTAAGACATTTTGACACTAAAAAAAAACTGCGTTAGATTATACGCAAAATTGAATGTTCCTTTTTTGGATATTGTGCGAAGTATGAAGCAGACTGGTGACAAGTAAAAACGCGTTCCGCGCGCATTTAGACTACTTTGTTATATCGTCGTTATTCAAACACAATAAGTCAAAAGCGTCGTAAAATACTCGTAACTGTGACTCTTTTTATATCTCCACACAATTATTCTAAACAAAATAAGTCAGAATCACGTTGATTTTATACTAATTGTGACTCTTTGTGTCAGAATAACGATATAATTGTCGCTGCGGTTTGAACGATAGGTGGGCAGCCTCTCGGATTTTGGGGGGTATACCCGACCCTCGCTCCAAATTTTTTTTTTTTTTTTGGCGGGCGTATACCGAAATTTTTTAGGGCATAAGCCAAATACCTAATTTTGGCGTTTTTAGTATTCTGACCCCCCAAATTTTAGGGGGTGTCCAGGGTACCCCCAAATTTTAGGGGGGTGCCGGCAGTTTCGAGATTTTGGGGGTATAATAACCCCCCCCAACCCCCCCCCCCTCCGGCCACCTACGGTTTGAACGTGTTGTCAGTCACTTTACACTACGGTGTGAACCGGGGCGTACTGGTCGATTTGCGACACCAATGTTTATTTTTCGAGAAAGAAAGACTGAAAGCCTTCGGATCTATGTGATAATAGCACTCTTTTTAGATGGCAAACTTTTTTAGTAAGCTTCGCAGCATATTTCGGGGTAAAAATAAATTTTTTTAATGACTTAATATAATTTAATCACAATTTTGTTTCCCAGCTAAGCTTCCCACGTCCGTGGTTGCGTTAAAATAAAATTCAATAGAGTAATAGACTAAAATCGTGAAATGCGGCCTTTATGGTGTCAGTTGTCATCGAAAGTTTAAAACAGGTTTTGAATAATTGGTTTAAAGCGATGAAACTTGCAACCTTTGCGATTAATTTTCGAGTATAATTTTTACATATAATGCGTGCTATTCAAATCGCATAACCAAAAATATATAACATAATATGTTATATATCTTTGGTATAACTGCCCAAAAAACATGGTGTTAAGCTAATCATATTGTGTCAATTTAAAAATAACACTAAACTGGCAACCAGAACTGTATAGACGAAAATCATTTATTTTGTCACTTTTATTTTCTTGTGATTGACGTTCGAAGCAAATAATACTGACGTAAAAACATCGCGATTGAATTTTTTAATCGGAATCGTGTAACTTTTAGTGGAGAAGTGTTGAAAACTTTTGTTGGTTTACAATTTGTTCGCAATTTTGTAATCATTATTTTAACTTATTTTCTACCAATTAAGACTTATAAAATTTGAATGAAAAAAATAAGAACAAACCTTTGTTGTAAAAAAAACTGACCATTGAATTAAAAATCAATGACAAGGTGTCACGTTTTAGACGCACTTATTTTATAGCAACGGACGTTCGTCGTTTAAACTAAAAACTAACATGTGTCACTTTTATATTCAAAAGAACTATAATAATATAACGCATTACAAATTTTTAATCATTTTGATACGCGTATTAACAATTCAAATTAGTGTAAATATAGGAACTTATTTATCCGTCATGATCGTCGTATTTATGCGGAAATTCATGGAAAACAGTTTTTATGAGTGGTGATCATAGGTGGGCAGCCTCTCGGATTTTGGGGGTATACCCGACCCCCCGAAATTCGGGGGGTGTCCCAAAAATTTTTTTGGGGTATACCTCAAATGCCCCAGTTTTAGCGTTTTAAGTTTTAGGGGGATGTCCGGGGTACCCCCAAATTTTAGGGAGGTGTCCGGGGTACCCCCAAATTTTAGGGGGGTGTCCGAGGTACCCCCGAATTTTAGGGGGGTGTCGGCTATAATCGGGATTTTGGGGGGAATAACCCCCCAACCCCTCTCCCTGCCCACCTATAGGGGTGATTAGTGATGTTCTTCGGAACGCCGGAGCATGGTCCGGAGAGCCGCTAGATTTTTGCGCTAATTCGTGATAAAGATTATTTTGTTAAGACTTTTTTAAACGAAATTTTTTTAAAAAAATTATTAAAAACGATAAAAATAGCTTAAAACGCAGCTGGAATTCTTTATTATCCATTGCATTCCTACATTGTAGATTTCTATTCCTAAGCTTGTGAATACCTTTCTGAATTTTTCTCCTGTTTTATGACACTTCTCCAATCATCTTAGCATTTTATTTATTTTCCTTATTTGACGCTTTTTTTGGGCTTTTAATTCAAAAGTCATTTTATTTTTAAAAGTTCAGTCTTTTAAATGTAGTTTAAAACCAACCCAGGGGGTTTTTTATCAAATTTGATAGGTATGTTCTGAAACTGAGTATTTTGTCGTTACACGATTATATTTCTGATGATCGCAATTGGGGATGTGCCCAACATCCGCATCCGCATCCGCAGACATCCGCACTTTTTTTAAACATCCGCATCCGCATCCACGGATTTGTAAACTCACATCCGCGGATGTGTATATTGTTTATTTTTAATTCTTAAATTACCTAATAACTAATAACTATTTTTTTATAATTTTCTAACCTTTTTTAAGCCGAAGTTTTGATGTCTAAATGAGTCTCTTAGCCATAAAAAGCTCAAAAATGCAATAAAACGCTTTTTAGCTAAAATCAGCGTTTTAACTAGTTTTTTTTTTCAAAATTAAAAAAAAACATATGGATAAAAAGGACTCCAGAACTAAAAACGATATGGTAATAATGCATTTCCTAGACATCCGCATCCGCGGACTTCTGTTTCCAACATCCGCATCCGCATGAGCGGATGTCAAAAAACGACATCCGAGCACACACATAATCGCAATCGTGCCAAAAATAGGTGGAAGTGGAATGGCATAAAAAAATTATTTTAATGTTTTTTAAAGTTTCTATAGTTTATTTCGCCGTGTGTGTGTGGTCCAATGGATAATCCAGTTTATCACGTTATTTTATCATTTAAATTCTAAAAAAAGTTTTACAAATTTACTGCCAAAATCTTTTCACGTGCAAATCACGGTTAACTTTGCTAACATTTTTTACGTTTTAAACGTTCAAACTTTTTTTTTATTTGCATACAAGTTTTTTTGTAAATTAATCGGATTACTTTTTAGTTGCTGTTTAATATATATAGTATAATGGGAAGTTACTGTGTAAAAATCGAAGTGTATATAAAATATTGGCGTTTTTTCACCCCGGATCAGATTGCTTTTCCGTTTTTAAGGCGGATGAACCGCAATCAAAAAACAAAATTAAGACACTTAAAACCTTGTCAGCACAAAAGGGTATGATAGAGACTTGCAAATAAATGCACAATCAAACTAAACATCTCGTTATTAGTGAAAAGAAGTTCATACAAAAATTATGTCAGTTTCCGTCTGTCCTGAGTGAAAATGACTGTTTTTACAGCTAAAACAACAGTATGTATTTAAATTCTGGTTAGGAGAAAGCATTTAAAAAGGCAAGTTGTTACCTGCTCCTACTTTCTTTAGTCGCAAGTTTTTGGCCATCGACCATCTCCTACCTGCCTACATTTCAAATTGACCTTTTGCTAAACTTCCTCCAGTCTGCTTTCGAGGCTGATTTAACCAAATATATATATATATATTTGATTTAACTGCCTACTACTTGTCTTATAACTTACATACATTTTGCTATAACATTGTATGCAGTGCCACCTGTTTCCTATCTGTCTATTAGACAGCTTTGACTGCATTCTTAGTAAGAAGCAGAAAAGAGGCAGAAAAAGAATTATAAAGGCAAGTAAGAATTTCTTACTTGCCTTTATAATTCTTTTTCTGCCTCTTGTTGGCCTTTAGCCTATCGGATGGAGTTCTTACCGGGGTATAAATTTAATTCAAAAACAAAAATTCATCTAAAATATTACAGATTGGTAATTTTATTATTTAATATTAAATAGCTAATTTTGATACTGCTTCTGACTCATTTTAAAATAGCACACAATTTTTCGTTCGATTTTATTATGTGAATATTATCTCTATAAATATTTACTTGATAACCTCCATGACCTTCTGTGTGTTTTGTTTAAGTTAATCTTTTAAATCTATCAAAACAAAAGGCGTCCGTCGTGGCTGTGGCTGTCGTACAGTGCAAAAAGTATTAAGACGGCCAACACTTCAATCTTAAATTTTGTTTGCGTAAGTTTTTTTTTTTCAAACGGCAGTTATACTTTTAGTTTAAAAATTCAGTCCCAGTAAAAGTACAGATGATTAGTGCTACGACCTGTTATAAAAACTATAGAATAATTTAATTTTTCCAAACAGAAGGACTCCCGACGGCTATACAACAGCTGTTGGTGCGAAGCGTTTCTTCTGAGGAAAAAAAAACAGCAGCCAAAAAGAAAAAAGAGTCGATGTAAAACTAATTAACGCTAAAGTCCGCGTCATTTTGCCGTAAAAACTATAGCATTTGAGCACAAAATATTTCAGTCACTACTTACGCTCCGCAGCACTTTAAAACACTGCTCTTCGCTTCAAATCCGTAGTGGACACGCTTTTGAAACTAAATAATGGCGATTGTTTCACAGTTAAAAAGATATCCGTGCCGATATTTGCGCTTGTCTGCCTGACCCTTTTTTTGCATTCACGGATCAAAATAATTGGTCAATACTTGCTGCAACTTATTTGATATTGCGTTTATTGTGGAATACTTCTTATCGAAATGGAGACAGTAGACTCTAAAGTGCCTTTAGTTTCGCTCAACGATAAAATCCATTCCAATGGAGCGGTTGAAAAAGCTAATTATGGTACAGCAACAACGGTGGTGGTGCTTGAAGAATAGTGATGTTGTCCGGAGCTCCGAGCTGAGGAACTCCGAAGCGGGGATCCGCTTTTAGGAGCCCCGGAGCATAATATTAAAAAGCAGAAGATCACTTTTGGTTAATTTGTTTTGATAGCTTTTAAAATAACGATAAAATCCACTATTCTTACAAAATAACAATAATTTGCATACTGCGCGGTTTTTTAAGGCAAGGAACTTACTCGATTCTGCCGTTTTTAAATATGATCGCACAGTATGCAAAGTATTGCACTTTGTTAAAATGGTGAATTATACTTACAGTTCTTTCTAATAGTTTATTTTCGATTATAGTCAGACAAAGCGAAGAAATGTAATAAGAGTACAAAATTATAAAGAAAGGAAAATATGAAATATTATTAATAAACTGGTCCAAACGAAAAACGCCCTAAATTTCAGTGTTACAATTCACAAAACATTGTTCTTATCAGGACAATTTTTATCTTTAAATAAGTTCTACTTTTATGAGTTGGTTCATAAATTTTGTTTTGAGATCCGGGACTGACAACACTGCAATAATAAAATTATGTACACTTTTTTGCACGGTGAAATTTATGATCGGTGACTTTTCGATGAGCCCACATATTGCATAACAAAATAAAATAAAGAATCTGCTGTTTCACAATATTTTCATTTTTATATAAAATTAATCAGTTCTATTGAATTTAAAACAACAGATGGAGAATTAAAAGGGTTAAAACTAAGTTTTAGGGTTTATGTAGCTTTTAGGATTATCGTTTTAAATTATTTTAAAGTACATTAAATTGGTTTTTTGCAAAAGTGTTTTTGGCTAACCAATTTTGCAATACGTTAAGTTAATATGTAAATGAATTATTTACTTTTTTTAATACTTTGTTGCTTTTTTATTAAAAATATTAATACCCCGGTAAGTAGGGCTTCATTTAGTCATTTGGAAAGCCAGGATTTTACCTATGTATGCCTCTTATGCCTCCATCGAAACTTTTGTTGTATCTTACCTGCCTCCAACCTTTATTCACAAAGCTGGGTATACCCGAGGTATACCCAGGATATGTCTATGCCGAGTATATTACGGTAATATTAGACGATAATAAAATTTCATTAAACAGTAAAAAAACATATAAAAAGCATAACTTACAGGAACTATTTGTATAAAAAATGTTAAACATTTAAATTTTTACTAGACAATTGTAAACTTGTAATAAAGTAATAGAAAAATTATACAAATATATGTTAAACAAGTATTTTTTATACAAACAAACTTAAATGACACGCGATCGCACGCTGTTTACAAATTTTATTTTTTTGTTCGAAAAATACTTATTTTGTGAGAAAATTTTCTATCGCTTTTCACACAAGTTTACAATATTTAATAGAGCTTTGAAAATTTATCATTTTTTCATACAAATAATTGCTTTAAATTATGCTTTATTAATTTATAACTTCTTATCGTTTAATAATATTTTATTATCGTCTACTCCGTAATAAACCGTGATATACCCGGGATAGACATACCCCGGGTATACCCCGCTTTGTGAATCTCGGCCTGTTTGACAAAACCTATAACGCCGTGTAACAGCACAAGGATGTTGCTATGCAATTGAATAAAAAAGTAACAAAAAAATTTGCATAAATTCACTGTGTTTTCACAACATTCCAATCTTCTCATTCTGATTTTGGCAAATCATCCCTGTTTGTTATTGTTTCTAGGATTATTCCTTGTTCCAAGGTCACAAAACCTGACGTGATTTAAGTTTTATGAAACAAAAAACTTTGTCAATTTAGGCTGTAAATTTTTTTGGTAAACTTTTTTCCAACATTCATATTATTTTTTGAAGAAAAAAATTAAAGCATCACAAATAAAAAATCAAACATAAAATTAACATTTTTTTATTTTTTTAGCCATTTGATTTTAACGCTAAATGTTTTTTTACTTAATAAACAAAATAATTTTTTAATATTTTTTCTCCAAACAAACTTATTTCTAGATAGTTTTTACCATCAGAACCTGTGTTGCTAAAGTGTATGTTGAATTTATTTAAAAAAACAATTTTTTTCGAATATACTCGATAATCCAGCTTAGTTTTTCCAAAAAGCTAATGCTTCTAATGTATTGCTGACAGGTTGAAACAATATTAATAACTGTTCGTACTTTCTGTAGTTACTCTAACACAAGGAGTCAGAATCAGTATAAAATCAGAGTGACTCTGACTTTTTTGTTTAGATTATTTGTGTGTTAAGATATAAAAAGAGTCACAGTTACGAGTATTTTATAACGCTTTTGACTCATTGTGTCACAGCAACGACGTTTTTCTACACCAGTTCCTTGTTTTTGTGCTAATTTTTTCGCTCTTTTCTTTTTTTCTTTTACTTTTATATAATGTTTAAATATTAATAATATCCATCTATTATGTTAATCAGTACGATTTTGTTTTAACAAGATTTTAAAATCAAAGTGGTTTCATTTATTATAATTTTTGGTTATTTTTTCATTTATTATAATTTTTGGTTATTTATCAAATTCTTTCGTTATTTTGTTGTTGTTTAAGGTGTAAAAATTTATTAGCAGTGCATTCATGGCAGGGCTGTAAATTTGTTGATTTTTTTTTTAAAACGGACAGACAACGTATTAACGAAGAAAAATTAGTCCGACGTTTTTTAAGCTAATTTTAAATAATAAGTATTCGTAAAACGTGAAATTTAATATATTTGATGAATAAAAATGTATAAAATAAGATGCACTGTGACCAAAAAATCACCCAAAAAAATTTCATACTTATGAGCAATAAGATGTAACGGTTAAGGCTACATA